>CM038147.1:588952429-589128734 GCA_021437245.1 Aegilops speltoides
CGCAAAATTGGCTTGCACCCATTGTATGTGAACGTAGAGCCTATCACACCCGATCATCACGTGATGTCTCAGCACGAAGAACTTTCGCAATGGTGCATACTCGGGGAGAACACTTATACCTTGAAATTTAGTTAAGGGATCATCTTATAATGCTACCGCCGTACTAAGCAAAATAAGATGAATAAAGATAAACATCACATGCAATCAAAATATGTGACATGATATGGATATCATCACCTGGTGCTTTTGATCTCCATCTCCAAAGCAACGTCATGATCTCCATCGGTCACCAGCTCGACACCTTGATCTCCATCGTAGCATCATGGTCATCTCACCAACTATTGCGTCCACAACTATCACTACCGCTTAGTGATAAAGTAAAGCAATTACATGGCGTTTGCATTTCATACAATAAAGCGATAACCATAAGGCTCCTGCCAATTGCCGGTAACTTCTACAAAACATAATCATCTCATACAACAACATATATCACATCATGTCTTGACCATATCACATCACAACATGCCCTGCAAAAACAAGTTAGACGTCCTCTACTTTGTTGTTGCAAGTTTTACGTGGCTGCTACGGGCTTCTAGCAAGAACCGTTCTTACATACGGCACAAAACCACAATGATGATTTATCAAGTTTTCTGTTTTAACCTTTAACAAGGACCGGCCGCAGTCAAATTCGATTCAACTAAAGTTGGAGAAACAGACACCCACCAGCCACCTTTATGCAAAACTAGTTGCATGTCTATCAGTGGAACCGGTCTCATGAACGTGGTCATGTAAGGTTGGTCCGGACCGCTTCATCCAACAATACCGCCAAATCAAAATAAGAAATTGGTGGTAAGCAGTATGACGATCACCGCCCACAACTCTTTGTGTTCTACTCGTGCATATCATCTACGCATAGACCTGACTTGGATGCCACTATTAGGAAATGTAGCATGCAATTTCAAAAAAATTCCTACGCTCACCTAAGATCTATCTAGGAGATGCATAGCAATGGGTGGGGAAGAGTATGTCCATGTACCCTCGTAGACTGAAAGCGGAAGCATTTGTTAACGCGGTTGATGTACTCAAACTTCTTCTTGTTCCGACTGATCAAGCACCGAACGTACGGCACCTCCGAGTTCTACACATGTTCAGCTCGATGACGTCCCTCGAACTCTTGATCCAGCAAACTGTCGAGGGAGAGTTGCGTTAGCACGAAGGCATGGTGACGGTGATGGTGAAGTGATCCACGAAGGGCTTCGCCTAAGCACTACGCGAATATGACCGGAGGCGTAAACCGTGGAGGGGGGCAGCGCACACGGCTAGGAATAGTTGATGTGTGCTTGTGAGGCGCTCCCTTCCCACATATATATAGGTGGGAGGGGAGGAGAGGCAGTCAGGGCATACTAGGGTTGGGCACCGCCCCCTAGGGGCCCTGCCTTGCCCTGCGCCCCCCCTTTCCATGTATGCATGAAGGGGAAGGAAAGAGGGGGTGAGGGAAGGAAGTGGGAATCCTAATCCACACTTTCCGTTCCCTTCCCCCCTTTCCTTCTCCTCCTCGTGTAGCCTTATAGGGCGCACCAGCCCCTTGTGGGCTGGTGTGTTCCTTCACAAGGCCCATATGGCCCATAGGGTTGCTGGGGGTACCCGAAACACCTTACGGTGACCCGATAAGTACTTGATACCCTACGGAACACGTCCGGTGTCCGAATACTATCGTCCTATATATCAATCTTTACGTCTCAACCATTTCAAGACTCATTGTCATATGTGTGAACTCTTCCGGGACTCTTAACAACATTCAATCACCAAATCACATAACTCAAATAATATAAAATCGTCATCGAACGTTAGGCGTGCGGACCCTACGGGTTCGAGAACTATGTAGCCATGAGCAAGACACCTCTCCGGTCAATAAGCAATAGTGGAACCTAGATGCTCATATTGGCTCCTACAGATTCTACGAAGATCTTTTATCGGTCGAACCGTTATGACAACATACGTTATTCCCTTTGTCCATCGGTATGTTACTTGCCCGAGATTCGATCGTCGGTATCTTCATACCTAGTTCAATCTAGTTATCGGCAAGTCTCTTTATTTGTTCTGTAATACATCATCCCGCAACAAAGTCATTAGTCACTTTTCTTGCAAGGCTTCTTATGATGTGTATTACCGAGAGGGCCTAGAGATACCTCTCCGAGACTCAAAGTGACAAATCCTAATCTTGATCTATGCCAACCCAACAAACACCTTCGGAGATACCTGTAGAGTATCGTTATAATCACCTAGTTACATTGTGACGTTTGATAGCCCACAAGGCATTCCTCCGGTATCTGGGAGTTGCATAATCCCATAGTCGGAGGAATATGTATTTGACATGAAGAAAGCAATAGCAATAAAACTGAACGATCATTATGCTAAGCTAACGGATAGGTCTTGTCCATCACATCATTCTCTAATGATGTGATCCCGTTCATCAAGTGACAACACATGTCTATGGTTAGGAAACTTAACCATCTTTGATTAACGAGCTAGTCTAGTAGAGGCTTACTAGGGATACGGTGTTTTGTCTATGTATCCACACATGTATCAAGTTTCCGGTTAATACAATTCTAGCATGAATAATAAACATTTATCATGAAAGAAGGAAATATAAAATAACAACTTTGTTAGTGCCTCTAGGGCATATTTCCTTCAAAATGACCCTACAAAATTACGTCTACATGAAGGTTAGTCACACAGAAAATCCTAGAAGTTCTATAATCTTAGAAAGAGCACAACTCACCACCATGATCGCCATCATGACTGAAGAGCAAGGCAGGAGTATCGGGCATATGACCTCATATGAAGATGTGGGAGACCTGGCGTCGAACGGAAGGGTAGATTGGACAGAATCAGAGATGCCGGACAGAGGCTATGCCACCGTGACATTCGATGTGATGCACGACAAGAGTGCGCCGCTCAGGAAGGCATGGGAGTGGACGCAGACGGACTAGGTTGCCGCGGGGGCTTCTGATAGTGCACCATTAGAAAGGATCCACGATCAGCCATAGTGCAATCTCATAGGAGAGGGGCTCGCCAGCGGTGGTGAGAGTCAGGGAATTGGCACGGAGAAGGTATAAAACGTATACAGCACAACTCTGACGGGCGAGAAAACGAACGCGACTACTTTGTAACAATAACTTAGACGGGTCAAATGTGGCAGCCGTAAGTGACAAATATCCGTTCACTTTTGAGATCGGAACACGTGATCACTGACCGATCAATTTCGAACCTGTCTCTAAGAAGCATGCAGTAGAGCTCAAAATACCTCATTACTGCTGCACCATGGAATACCCGTCAGTGATCGTCCTCGTCAATGATGTGTGGGCATTCTTCGGTCAGCAATGGAGGGTCAGTGATATTCTGATATGTAGTAGTGGATTGTGCAAGGCTTCTATTAGTTCTGACTAGTGAGGAACGATGTGAGGTACACTAGTAAAATCCGCAGATCGGTGGCCGAAAAAACTATCTTTCATGTGGAGCAGTGGCAACAAGAACACCAACAGGAGGACATACAAGTCTCCGCTCAGCGACAGGAACGATGGCATCTGCAAGAGCATGGGTGGATCTAAGGCAGTCCCGACGGGGTATGGGCCAAGAATCAAGACACAGGAGGAGGGGCTGTCTTGAGAGGCCATCCAAGGAAGTTCGTTGTAGGCTCGTGCCGTTTTTACCCTCACTAGGTAAACGTAGAGTGGTGGAGTTACCAGCAAGTCGCCATGTCCTTACGCTAGAGAAGGAAGTTGGAGTCTAGATTCGTCTTGGAGAAGGACTGCAAGATGGTGATGAGCAAGCTCAACTCTGAAAGGAAGGAAAGATTACCCCATCGTCCGGTGGTTGAAGATGTGAAGGGCATGCTCCAAACTTTTATTGAGTCCAAGATCACTTGGCACTAGTAGAAAAAGGGTCAAACGTGCAACACATTAGTGCCGGTTTGTATTAGAGCCGGCACTAATGTATACATTAGTGCCGGTTCCAATGGCTAGCCGGGCCGCTCTCATTAGTACCGGTTCGTGGCTAACCTTTAGCACCGGTTCGTGCCATGAACCGGTACTAATGAGGGTGGTGGCAGGATGTTGTCAGTCTGGGCCCAATCCAGCACCTTTAGTACCGGTTCGTTCCACGAACCGGTACTATAGGTCCTCCTGCATATAAACCCTTCGTCCAGCTCGCTCTGTTCTTCCCCCTTTCCCCTCTCCTCTCCTCTCTGTTCTTCCTCTTCTCCCCTCGAGCTCATCACACATTTTGCCCAAAATTTGTCAAGATTTGAAGGCCCCCATCCATTCAAGTGATCACAAAGGTTAGCAACTTTGTCCTTTCATCTCTCATTGCTAGATTAGCTCTTCCCATGCTTTGTATAGTTACTAATTTGAGAGTTTAGTAATTTGGGAGGAAATATATATATGTGCTAGTATTTGATTTATATGCAATTTGAGGTCAAAAATAACACTTAGTTTGCATATGTAGGTGTGGTTTACCTAGTGCCTTCTAAATATCCGTCGTAACCACCGTCGATCGCCCGCACCGTCCCGTCACCGGCACCACCTTGTGGTGAGCCTCTTGTTCATGAAATTTTATATAAAAAATTGATGTTTGTGTGATTTGGATATATAGTTAATCATGTAATAATTATCTTACCCGTACATTGTTTGTTATACATAGTGCCATGGTTTTGATATCCGTCCCCGTCGGCCCTCATCCTTGTTATGATTCAGATGTGGTATATTCTCTTTTAAAACTATTTGTTGCATTTCGTGTTTATGACAAATTATGCCCATCAAGTTGACATAGATATTTTTATCTAGGAGGTATGTGAACCGGAAATTCCAACCGACCCTATTGTCGAGAGGTTAAATTTAGTTGAAAGAGAAAACAAGTACTTGAAAGAAAAATTGAAAATAATTGAGGGGGAGAAGATGGAATTGGAGTTGCATGTTGCCGATGTTGTCGATGATCACAAGATCAAGATGCAGAAAATGCGCTTGAAGAATAGAAAGATTAGAAAATATGCCATCGATAGTGAGGCTTGGTATCATTATGCTGTTGGATCAATTGTTACCTTAGTTGCGATCTTGATCGCATTTGTTGTTGCATTTAAATGGTTTAGCTAGAGAGTTATTTGTTTGTTGCATTTAAGTGTTGTATGAACTTTATGTATGAACTTGTATTAATTTGGTCTATTCGGTGTTGTGTAATGAAGATGAGCCGGAAATGGATGTACGATGACCGATGCTCTCCCCAGTTCGTTGAGGGCGTGCATACTTTTACGCTTTGCGGCTGAGGCAAACAAGCGGGCGGATGGTTTTATGCCTTGTCCATGTGCTGGTTGTAAGAATGGTCGCAATTACTCTACGTCAAGAACCATTCACGTCCACCTGTTTGAGTCCGGTTTCATGCCCCACTATAATGTTTGGACCAAGCACGGAGAAAGAGGGGTTATGATGGAAGACAATGAAGAAGAAGAGGACGACGACAGCTATCCTGGCCATGGGTTCCCTGAATATGATGATACAACAATGGGGGAAGAAGCTGAGCCGGTAATGCGGGAAGAAGCTGAGCCGGCAATGCGGGAAGAAGCTGAAGAAGAGGCATCAGATGAGCCCGTTGATGATCTAGGTCGGGCCATTGCCGATGCAAAGAGAAACTGCGCAAGTGATTTGGAGAAGAAGAAGTTGCAGCGCATGTTAGAGGATCACAAAAAATTGTTGTACCCGAATTGCGTAGGTGACAAGAAAAAGCTGGGCACCACACTAGAATTGCTGCAATGGAAGGCAGAGAATGGTGTATCTGACAAGGGATTTGGAAAGTTGCTGGTAATGATAAAGGATATGCTTCCAAAGGACAACAAATTGCCCGAGAGTACGTACGAAGCAAAGAAGGCTGTCTGCCCTCTAGGGTTAGAGGTGTAGAAGATACATGCATGCCCTAATGATTGCATCCTCTACCACGGTGAGTACGAGGATTTGAACGCTTGCCCGGTATGTGGTGCATTGCGCTATATGATCAGCCGCGATGAGCCTGGTGATGTCGAGGGCGAGCGCCCCAGGAAGAAGATTCCTGCCAAGGTGATGTGGTATTCTCCTATAATACCACGATTGAAACGTTTGTTCCAAAACAAAGAGCATGCCAAGGCGATGCGATGGCACAGAGAAGACCGTAAGAAAGACGGAAAGTTGAGAGTACCCACTGACGGGTCGCAGTGGAGAAAAATCGAAAGGAAGTACGGGAAGGAGTTTGCAGATGACGCAAGGAGCGTATGGTTTGGTCTAACCGCAGATGGCATTAATCCTTTTGGGGAGCAGAGCAGCAACCATAGCACCTGGCCTGTGACTCTATGTTTGTATAACCTTCCTCCTTGGTTGTGCATGAAGCGGAAGTTCATTATGATGCCAGTGCTCATCCAACGCCCTAAGCAACCCGGCAACGACATTGATTTGTACCTAAGGCCATTAGTTGAAGAACTCTTACAACTGTGGAATGGAACAGGTGTACGTGCGTGGGATGAGCACATGGGGGAAGAATTTGACCTAAAGGTATTGTTGTTCGTGACCATCAATGATTGGCCTGCTCTCAGTAACCTTTCAGGACAGACAAACAAGGGATACCGCGGATGCACGCACTGTTTGGATGATACCGACAGTATATATTTGAATAGTTGTAAGAAGAATGTGTACACAGGACATCGCCGATTTCTTCCGAGCAGGCATCCCGTAAGAAAGAAAGGCAAGCATTTCAAAGGTGAGGCGGATCACCGGACGAAGCCTCGCCACCATACTGGTGCTGATGTACATGATATGGTCAAGGATTTGAAGGTGATATTTGGAAAGGGTCCTGGCGGACAACCTGTTCCGAAGGACGCGGACGGACGCGCACCCATGTGGAAGAAGAAATCTATATTTTGGGACCTGCCATATTGGAAAGACCTAGAGGTCCGCTCCGCAATCGACGTGATGCATGTGACGAAGAATCTTTGCGTGACCCTGCTTGGCTTCTTGGGCGTGTATGGGAAGACAAAAGATACACCTGAGGCACGGGAGGACCAGCAACGTATGCACGGAGAAGACGTCATACATCAGGGTCATGCAAGCTACGCTCTTACCAAAGAAGAGAAGGAAATCTTCTTTGAATGCCTGCTCAGTATTAAGGTACCGTCGGCTATAAATCGAATATAAAGGGAATAATAAACATGGCAGAGAAAAAGTTCCGAACCTAAAGTCTCGTGATCGCCACGTGATTATGACGCAATCGCTTTCGGTTGCATTGAGGGGCTTTACCGAAAAGCGTTCGATTAGCCATTATGAAGCTATGTGCATTTCTCAATGCAATCTCTCAGAAGGTAATCGATCTAGAAATCTTACCAAGGTTACAGAATGATTTGGTGCAATGTCTTGTCAGTTTCGAGTTGATGTTCCCACCATCCTTATTCAACATCATGACGCACGTCCTAGTTCACCTATGCGAAGAGATTAACGTTTTGGGTCCTGTATTTCTACACAATATGTTCCCCTTTGAGAGGTTCACGGGAGTCTTAAAGAAATATGTTCATAACCGTGCTAGGCCAGAAGGAAGCATCTCCAAGGGCCATCAAAATGAGGAGGTCATTGAGTTTTGTATTGACTTTATTCCTGACCTTAAGCCGATTGGTGTTCCTGAATCGCGGCATAAGGGCAGACTGGATGGAAAAGGCACGCTAGGAGGGGAACAAATAATATGTATGGACGGACATTCTCTCATTGAAGCACACTACAGTTCTACTGAATTCCACCTTGGTGGATCCGTATATGGATGAACACAAGAATTTGCTACGCTCCAAACACCCGGAGCGGTTTGATGACTTGATTACACGTGAACAAACCAGGAGTTTCGCCAACTGGTTGCAGACACGTACCATGCATGACACCTCTATTGAAGATGACCTGTACTTGCTGTCCCAGTTACCATCTTCGAATATAATGACTTTCAAAGGGTACGAGATAAATGGTAATACATTTTACACGATCGCCCAAGATAAGAAGAGCACCAACCAAAACAGTGGTGTCCGCTTTGATGCGAAACCAAGGCGGAAAGGAAACATATTATGGTTATATACAGGACATATGGGAACTTGACTATCGACGTGGTTTAAAGGTCCCTTTGTTTCAGTGCAAATGGGTCAATATTACACGAGGCGGGGTAACGGAAGACCCGCAGTACGGAATGACAACAGTGGATCTCAACAATCTTGCGTATGCAGACGAACCATTCATCCTAGCCAATGATGTGGCACAGGTTTTCTATGTGAAGGACATGTCTACCAAGCCAAGAAAAAGAAAAGATAAGGAAGCGAATGCATCGTACGATGAGCCAAAGCGGCACATAGTTCTTTCTGGGAAGAGAAATATCGTGGGAGTGGATGACAAGACAGACAAGTCAAAAGATTATGAAAAGTTTGATGAAATTACTCCATTCACACTGAATATTGACCCGAGCATCCCGTTAAATGATGAAGATTTTCCATGGTTACGGCGCAAAGGGACACACGCGAAGAAAAAGTTTCACACCCAAAGATCTGGGATGTGATCGGCTTCACTATCATCACTTTCTTACGTGTTTCACACCCGGAGGAATGTCTGTAATAGTTAGGGTAGTTATGTGTTTTGGCATTTGAAACGCGAAGAAATTTTATGTGCAAACAAATTTTTTCATGCATTTACTGATTTTTTTTCCAGCTAAATGACCCTGAAATTGAAAAGCAATTCAAATGAACTCAGAAAAGGTTGAAAGTTAGCAGGGTTTCCGACGAAAACTGAACTGTTACAAAGGCATTTCATTTTTTAAATAACCTAAGCATTACTAAATTGAATATAATGATTAAACACACTAATATTAAACATAAGAAAAAAGAATCACTGAAAAAACTTTTTTCAAAGTTAAATTATTCACAAACTAGTGATTCACACAAATTTCAAATAATTCAAAATTTAAACTATTCAAATTTGATATCTACCGGCACTAACAGAAAGTTTGTAATTTTTTGTACCTAAAGCAAAAATATTGACAAAGAAACTCTAAATACAGCAAAAACAACTCAAAAATAAATAAAACAAAAAAATAAAGCAAAAAAATTAAAAAAGCCGCCCTCGGGCCAAAGCGGCTGCTGCATACGACTAGCGACACAACCTTCCGTTGGGCAGGATGCAGCCCACGAAGGCCCAAGATAGGCCCACAAGGCGAGGAGGACAGGTAGGCCCAGTAGGCCTGATTAGGAGAGGAGCTCGAGAGAGCTACCGCACTGGGGCTTATAAACCAATGCCGTAGCCCCTCGACTAGCGAGGTGGGACTAAACTTCCGATCAAGACTGCTGCTAATAAGCACCCCTTTAGTACCGGTTTGTGCCACCACCCGGTACTAAAGGGGGTCGCTTCCCGCCGCTTGGCCTGGCCAAAACAGACCTTTAGTACCGGTTGGTGGCTCCAACCGGTACTAAAGGTGCCTTCTATATATACAACTGCTACGAAAATTTCAGTTTTCCTCTGTTTTCGCCTCTGTTCCGTCGTCTTCGTCGCCGTCGCCGCCGCCCTCGATCGTCTCCGACGTCGCCGCTCGTCTCCGTCGCCGCCCCCGTCCCCGTCGCCGCCCCCGTCCTCGTTGCCGCCCTCGTCCCCGTCGTCGCACCGTCCCGTCGCCGCCCCGTCTCTGTCGCGCCGTCCCGCCGCCCACGCCTGCCGTCGCCTCGTTGCCTCTCCACGTAAATCGCCTCGCTGCCGCTGCCGCCTCGCCATTGTGAGTCCTCCAGCCCCGAGCCCGTACACACACACACAAGCATTAGATAATTAGTATTTAATTAGTTTAGATAATTAGTCTTTAATTAGTTTAGATTATTTAGATTATTATTTTGTATGTTTAATTAGTTTAGATAATTAGTGTTTAATTAGTTTAGATTAGTTAGATTATTATTTTTTCACTATTATATATGTATGAATGCATGTTAGATGGATATAATTAGTGCTTAATCACTTAGAAATTAGTGTTATATAGAAATATTAGAAATTAGTGTTATATAGAAATGTTAGAAATGTTAGAAATTTTAGTGTTATTTATATTATTTAGATTAGCATAATTAGTGCTATATAGAAATGTTAGAAATTTTAGTTATCAAAATCCAATCATTAAAAAAATGTTACTTTTGCGGGCATATAGCTAGTATTTGTACTCGACGATGCCCGGCCCGCATCCTCGCCGTCGACCCGTCCGCGACGACGTCGAGCCGACCCATGTCCGGGACTGGGCTCCGCCGGGCTGGCACTGGGAGGTGCTGCTTAGAGGGGCGCGCCGCTTGATGAGGAACCCGGTCGCGGGTCCCGTCGTCGACCCTGATCTCGTTTGGAGGCGTTCGCGTGGGCCAGTTTCGGTGCGGAGGGACCCGGCCCCGCCGGAGGTGGTACGTCGTCGTGTCAGGGAGGAGGACGAGCACGTCCATCGCTACATGGTTGCGTTAGAGGGCGGCAGGTTCTCCAATACGTGGCAGTATCTTCGGGGATCTCACTTGATTATGATCTGTGAGGTTCCTTCTCTTTGGGTGTCCACCGCCCGCGCCGGAGGAACCGCGAGTGTCCTAGATTCTTCTGTAGTATTCGATCTTTATTAGCTAATAGCCAGTGATGTACTATTCAATATTATATATTATTCGAGACGATGTATTTGAGATTATATCTATTATTCTGGACGATGTATTCGAGATTATATCTATTATTCGAGACGATGTAATTTGAATACTAAATTGTTTTATATTTCTTTTGGATTAGTTAAACAAAAGCTATGGCAGACAATACCGACAGAGAGGGAGAACAGACCATGTTCGATATGATACGCGGGCCAGATGATAATCAGAATGAAGAAGATTATGACGGCTCCGAATTTCTAAACAACACCGGAGAGGGTGATATGATATTCGATCGCGACGACGAAATTGATGAAGTCATGAACTATGATTATGACGATGACGAAGAACATGTTGATCCTGAAACAACAAACACCGGCGAGGTATATATATTTATATAAGCAGGCATCTGGTGATCATCACATGTTTTAAATGACTTGAAGATATATTAACGAATCGATCTTTGTTCTTTCAGCCATCCGGATCGAGCAAATCTTCAGCAAAATGATTTAAACGAGGCCCGAACAAAAAGTTGAAGCCGGGCGTAAAGTACAATATCGAGGCATGCGGCCCTACTGGCAAACCATTAGCGCCTAAGAAGATTGCGGACAAGTTCGTTCGTCAGTGCGGAGTTCTTGTGAAGGACCAACTCCCGATCAAACTTCAAGAATGGAGAGCGCCAGCAAAGCCACGTCCAGATGTTACTTTTGTCGACAAGAATCAAAAAGATCTGCTTTGGGATACTCTCATGGAACATTTCACCCTACCAGATCATTTCACAGAAGAAGATGTGCAGAAAGTCAAAGAGGCTGCTCTTAGGATGATGGCGACTGCATTCAAGAACTAGAAGAATCGTGAATGGAACAAGTACGTCAAGGGAGGAAGGATGACTCCAGTATTCAAGGGAACACTAGAGAACCAACGTGATCATTGGGACGATTTTGTGAAATTCAAGGATTCGGAATTAGCTAAGGAATGGTCAAGAATAAACAAGAAAAATGCCGAAAAAAGGATAAGTTCCATAAGCTGGGGCCAGGTGGCTATGCGGTGGCAATGCCTAAGTGGGATAAGTCTGAGAACGAGATGGAGGATGCAGGTGTCACTCCGGCTACTAAGAGCTGGCCCCCCAGGGTCAGGACTTGGTTCTATGCGCTTGGGGGGAGTTGGACCTGGAGACAGGCAATGTTTCGACGAGGGCAAGTCTGAAGGGAGCTGACGATGCAATACTTGTTGCAATAGAAGAGGCACGAACGGGGGTGTTCCAGCCCAACAGAGAGAACGACGAGCTTACGCGTGCCCTGGGAAATCCTGAACACCCGGGAAGAACACGAGGCAAGGGCGCTATGCCGTGGTATGAGGGGTTTTAGACTGGAACAACGACTACAAAACCCGTGCGAGAAAGAAGATTGCGGAGGATAAGAAGAGGAAGATGGAGGAGGAGCAGAGGAAGTGGGACTATGAACACCTTCAAGGCCTAGGAGCAAGTCAAGTGGAATTCACAGTCAAATTCCAGCGGCAGCAGGAGCAGATCAACTCACTTACCCATCAAAGGGGGTCTCAGCAGCTGCAGCAGCTAGCGGATGATCCAGCATTGGATAGCACCGGCCCATCCATGCCGAGAAGCAGCGTGGGTTCTGTCCCGGACGACGCAATGCTGGGTAGATACCCCGTGGATGACATCACGGAGAACACTAACTGCAAGCTACACATCATAATGAAGAACATATCCATGAAGATGGTGGACGACTGTGCTTTCACAAATCCCCCCGAGGCAACCTTCCATTGCAACCCGATTCCAGCGGGCTATGCTCGTGTCTTGGTTGATGAGGTGGTGGACCCACCATATTCGGGCTACAGCTTGACATTCTTTGGAGGTGACGGCGCTTTCTCGGAGAGGCCAAACATCATATCATCCTATGGAAAAAGGATTGCATCATCTTTCCAAGGCCACCGACACCGTGTCGCCGAGTCCTCGTCGAAGTCCGCCACCGAGTCAGCAGACTCCGCTCCCCGCAAGTCCACCAAGTCCGGGAAAGTGTCGGGCCCTCCTCCTCCTCCAAGTCCGCAAAGTGTCGGGACAATCCTCCTCCTCCAAGTCCGCCACAGCGTCGGACGCCCTCCTCCTCCAAGTCCGGCACAACCTCAGGCCCTCCTCCTCGTCCAACTCAGTCCGTCGGCCGTCTCCGCCGCCTCGGCAATCGCAGAAGAGACACCCGCAGCTATGATGCGTGGCGGCACGAGTCGAGGTAGTACAGAAGTACAAAGCGGAGGCAAGCGATATAAATATGGTCCAAGCCTCAAGCCTCTTCCGCAGAGGTCTTATGACAGGTCCGAGGAGGAAATCACAGCCATATCGAAGGCCGAGGTGGAAGCCCATTTTGCACCGAAACCGCCACGCCCAACGAGAATGTATGAATTGCATCAATGGTACATGAACATTACCAAGATTTTAGTAAAGCGATTGTCCCTCATGGTGAATGTCAAGCAATGGACCATTACTACCATGAGAAAGCTGTGTCCGTTGAGTATTTAGAACTGTTTCAGTTATACAATCAAGACGCACTCGACAAATCTATCGTCAGTTGCTATTGTCTGTAAGTGATTTCTTTCTATAATTTAAGTCTCAAGCTAGCTGTAGTGATCCTTTTGATCAATCATTAACTGTAATTATCCTCACTATATTCTTTTATGTGGTATTATGCAGGATGAAGATATATGAAATGAGAAAAGGTGGACGCTTTGGCATTGGGTTCATTGACCCAAACACCGTTAATGAATACACATGGAAGATAAATAAACGTTGTGCAAAGGAAGTAGAGGACAGCATGCTATAGTTCTTGAAGCGCCTCAAATACAATGAAGATATAATACTTCCTTACAACTTCCAGTGAGTCACACTGTCTTGTACTACAAATTCTCTGTTTTTGCCTACTATCTAGCTACATGTTTTTGCTTACATATGCTCGCTTAATTAAGACATGTAGCGTGTGTGCATGCAGATTTCACTGCGTCTTGTGTATCATTAAAGTTGGCGCCGAACAGTTGAATCTTGGACTCACTAATCTCGAGAAAAACTGACTATAACATCTTGTATGGGATAGTCAACAGGTAATTCAATCATTATTAACTATATATCTCGGCCTATTAGTTCGTCATTTCATGATATGAACTATTTAATAACCCTTTATTCATTTTCTTTGTCGGTGGGCAGGGCTTGGGAAAGATTCATCAGCGTCACGGAAGGTGAATGGAAACAAAAGCTTAAATGGATTCGACCCAAGGTAAGTAATTAAGTAGTACTAGCTAGCTAGCTAGCTGCCATCTCTTTAATTATCATGCTTGATTAATTATTATCTGATCAAATTCCATTCTCGTAAAGGCCACAAGCGGTAGCGAGGGACTGATCTGTGTGCATTCTGCGTTTGCGAGAACATTCGCATGATGGCGTCCGAAAGGAGCAGATCTCAAAGACAGCACTATACACATGCATATTGATCTCCTTCTTAACAGTTCAAAGAGGTGCGGGAGAAGCTCATAGAAAGGGAGCGCGTAGAAGCACTTCAAGAGGAAATATCGGGATTTTTGCTCGACCAGGTCATAAATCCGAATGGAGAATTCTATTACCCGCTACCGCCCCCATGAAAACCACTTCCAATTGTCATCGTGCTCCGAAGGCACCAATTAGGCTAATGCCACTGGCTCCGAAGGAAACATTCATATGTAGGAGAAATTGTATATAGCTATACATGTGTGTATGTGTGAATTAATTAATATGGTGGTTTGTGAGACATTGATGATATATATATGCATGATTGGTTCTACTAGAAATTCTATATATATATATATATATATATATATGTGTGTGTATATATATATAACGTGTACAATGTGTAGTATCATAAAATACCAGCAAACGAAAAAGAATTAAAATGGAAACACAAAATTAAATGAAAAAGAAATCATAAAACTAAAAAACCCCAAACCTTATAGTACGGTTGGTCT
Organism: Aegilops speltoides; assembly: GCA_021437245.1. Classification (NCBI taxonomy): domain Eukaryota; kingdom Viridiplantae; phylum Streptophyta; class Magnoliopsida; order Poales; family Poaceae; genus Aegilops; species Aegilops speltoides. The sequence goes on from CM038147.1 coordinate 588,967,110, forward strand.
TACCAACGGTACTAAAAACTCCAGACCGGAGCTGGCTCGTGCCATGTGATTGCCCTTTAGCACCGGTTCATGCTGAACCGTTACTAAAGGGGGGAGGGCCTTTAGTGACCACAATTTAGTGCAGGTTATGTAACCGGCACTACAGGGCCTTACGAACCGGTGCTAACACTACTAGGAAAAGGGCTATAGATAGGATTGATTCTAATGGCGCACCAGACATGTGGTGCGCCATTGCTATATACTAATGGCGCACCATGTGTTGGTACGCCATTAGTTTCCAAATACTAATGGCGCACCACATCCCACGGTGCGCCATTAGTAAAAAAAATTTTTATTATTTTTTCAAAACTTCTAATGGCGCACCATGGGTGTGGTGCGCCATTACTAGTTTTAACTAGTAATGGCGCACCACACCCACCGTGCGCCATTAGAAGTTTTGAAAAAAAAGTAAAAAAAATTATAAAAAAATTTATAAAATTTTTGTTAGTAATGGCGCACCGGTTGTGGTGCGCCATTACTAGTTTAACTACTAATGGCGCACCGGTTGTGGTGCGCCATTAGTTGTTTGCCCAACTTCCAACGAATGCACCCCCGTGGACCGCCTTTTCAGTTTTAGAAAAAAAAAAAAATGATAAAAATGTCAAAAAAATAAAAGAAAATAAGTTTTCCATGTGATATGTGGTCTAGTTGTTGGGAAAATTTACAAATATGAATTTCGACTTTATTTGCAAAATCTCTCTGGAAATTTGTAAAATGGCCATAACTTTTGCATACGAACTCGGATGAAAAAGTTTTATATATGAAAAAGCATCTACTCGAAAAGTTACATCCGAATTTAACTGGGGGAACCCCGTTAAACATTTTTAAAATCCTCAAAAGCCCAACGAGAATGTATGAATTGCATCAATGGTACATGAACATTACCAAGATTTTAGAGCGATTGTCCCTCATGGTGAATGTCAAGCAGGACCATTACTACCATGAGAAAGCTGTGTCCGTTGAGTATTTAGAACTGTTTCAGTTATACAATCAAGACGCACTCGACAAATCTATCGTCGATTGCTATTATGCGTAAGTGATTTCTTTCTATAATTTAAGTCTCAAGCTAGCTGTAGTGATCCTTTTGATCAATCATTAACTGTAATTATCCTCACTATATTCTTTTTTGTGGTATTATGCAGGATGAAGATATATGAAATGAGAAAAGGTGGACGCTTTGGCATTGGGTTCATTGACCCAAACACCGTTAATGAATACACATGGAAGATAAATAAACGTTGTGCAAAGGAAGTAGAGGACAGCATGCTATAGTTCTTGAAGCGCCTCAAATACAATGAAGATATAATACTTCCTTACAACTTCCAGTGAGTCACACTGTCTTGTACTACAAATTCTCTGTTTTTGCCTACTATCTAGCTACATGTTTTTGCTTACATATGCTCGCTTAATTAAGACATGTAAACGTGTGTGCATGCAGATTTCACTGCGTCTTGTGTATCATTAAAGTTGGCCGAACAGTTGAAGTACTGGACTCACTAATCTCAGAAAAACTGACTATAACATCTTGTATGGGATAGTCAACAGGTAATTTCAATCATTATTAACTATATATCTCGGCCTATTAGTTCGTCATTTCATGATATGAACTATTTAATAACCCCTTTATTCATTTTCTTTGTCGGCGGGCAGGGCTTGGGAAAGATTCATCAGCGTCACGGAAGGTGAATGGAAACAAAAGCTTAAATGGATTCGACCCAAGGTAAGTAATTAAGTAGTACTAGCTAGCTAGCTAGCTGCCATCTCTTTAATTATCATGCTTGATTAATTATTATCTGATCAAATTCCATTCTCGTAAAGGCCCTGAAGCAGGCGCAGGGGACTGATCTGTGTGCATTCTGCGTTTGCGAGAACATTCGCATGATGGCGTCCGAAAGGAGCAGATCTCAAAGACAGCACTATACACATGCATATTGATCTCCTTCTTAACAGTTCAAAGAGGTGCGGGAGAAGCTCATAGAAAGGGAGCGCGTAGAAGCACTTCAAGAGGAAATATCGGGATTTTTGCTCGACCAGGTCATAAATCGAATGGAGAATTCTATTACCCGCTACCGCCCCCATGAAAACCACTTCCAATTGTCATCGTGCTCCGAAGGCACCAATTAGGCTAATGCCACTGGCTCCGAAGGAAACATTCATATGTAGGAGAAATTGTATATAGCTATACATGTGTGTATGTGTGAATTAATTAATATGGTGGTTTGTGAGACATTGATGATATATATATGCATGATTGGTTCTACTAGAAATTTATATATATATATATATATATATATATATATATATATATATATATATATATATATGTGTGTATATATATATAACGTGTACAATGTGTAGTATCATAAAATACCAGCAAACGAAAAAGAATTAAAATGGAAACACAAAATTAAATGAAAAGAAATCATAAAACTAAAAAACCCAAACCTTATAGTACGGTTGGTCTTACCAACGGTACTAAAACTCCAGACCGGAGCTGGCTCGTGCCATGTGATTGCCCTTTAGCACCGGTTCATGCTGAACCGGTACTAAAGGGGGGAGGGCCTTTAGTGACCACAATTTAGTGCAGGTTATGTAACCGGCACTACAGGGCCTTACGAACCGGTGCTAACACTACTAGGAAAAGGGCTATAGATAGGATTGATTCTAATGGCGCACCAGACATGTGGTGCGCCATTGCTATATACTAATGGCGCACCATGTGTTGGTACGCCATTAGTTTCCAAATACTAATGGCGCACCACATCCCACGGTGCGCCATTAGTAAAAAAATTTTTTTTTATTATTTTTTCAAAACTTCTAATGGCGCACCATGGGTGTGGTGCGCCATTACTAGTTTTAACTAGTAATGGCGCACCACACCCACCGTGCGCCATTAGAAGTTTTGAAAAAAAAAGTAAAAAAAATTATAAAAAAATTTATAAAATTTTTGTTAGTAATGGCGCACCGGTTGTGGTGCGCCATTACTAGTTTAACTACTAATGGCGCACCGGTTGTGGTGCGCCATTAGTTGTTTGCCCAGCTTCCAACGAATGCACCCCCGTGGACCGCCTTTTCAGTTTTAGAAAAAATAAAAAAAAATGATAAAAATGTCAAAAAAATAAAAGAAAATAAGTTTTCCATGTGATATGTGGTCTAGTTGTTGGGAAAATTTACAAATATGAATTTCGACTTTATTTGCAAAATCTCTCTGGAAATTTGTAAAATGGCCATAACTTTTGCATACGAACTCGGATGAAAAAGTTTTATATATGAAAAAGCATCTACTCGAAAAGTTACATCCGAATTTAACTGGGGGAACCCCGTTAAACATTTTTAAAATCCTCAAAAGCCCAACGAGAATGTATGAATTGCATCAATGGTACATGAACATTACCAAGATTTTAGAGCGATTGTCCCTCATGGTGAATGTCAAGCAGGACCATTACTACCATGAGAAAGCTGTGTCCGTTGAGTATTTAGAACTGTTTCAGTTATACAATCAAGGCGCACTCGACAAATCTATCGTCGAGTTGCTATTATGCGTAAGTGATTTCTTTCTATAATTTAAGTCTCAAGCTAGCTGTAGTGATCCTTTTGATCAATCATTAACTGTAATTATCCTCACTATATTCTTTTACGTGGTATTATGCAGGATGAAGATATATGAAATGAGAAAAGGTGGACGCTTTGGCATTGGGTTCATTGACCCAAACACCGTTAATGAATACACATGGAAGATAAATAAACGTTGTGCAAAGGAAGTAGAGGACAGCATGCTATAGTTCTTGAAGCGCCTCAAATACAATGAAGATATAATACTTCCTTACAACTTCCAAAGTGAGTCACACTGTCTTGTACTACAAATTCTCTGTTTTTGCCTACTATCTAGCTACATGTTTTTGCTTACATATGCTCGCTTAATTAAGACATGTAAACGTGTGTGCATGCAGATTTCACTGCGTCTTGTGTATCATTAAAGTTGGCCGAACAGTTGAAGTACTGGACTCACTAATCTCAGAAAAAACTGACTATAACATCTTGTATGGGATAGTCAACAGGTAATTTCAATCATTATTAACTATATATCTCGGCCTATTAGTTCGTCATTTCATGATATGAACTATTTAATAACCCCTTTATTCATTTTCTTTGTCGGCGGGCAGGGCTTGGGAAAGATTCATCAGCGTCACGGAAGGTGAATGGAAACAAAAGCTTAAATGGATTCGACCCAAGGTAAGTAATTAAGTAGTACTAGCTAGCTAGCTAGCTGCCATCTCTTTAATTATCATGCTTGATTAATTATTATCTGATCAAATTCCATTCTCGTAAAGGCCCAAGAAGCGGTAGGGACTGATCTGTGTGCATTCTGCGTTTGCGAGAACATTCGCATGATGGCGTCCGAAAGGAGCAGATCTCAAAGACAGCACTATACACATGCATATTGATCTCCTTCTTAACAGTTCAAAGAGGTGCGGGAGAAGCTCATAGAAAGGGAGCGCGTAGAAGCACTTCAAGAGGAAATATCGGGATTTTTGCTCGACCAGGTCATAAATCCGAATGGAGAATTCTATTACCCGCTACCGCCCCCATGAAAACCACTTCCAATTGTCATCGTGCTCCGAAGGCACCAATTAGGCTAATGCCACTGGCTCCGAAGGAAACATTCATATGTAGGAGAAATTGTATATAGCTATACATGTGTGTATGTGTGAATTAATTAATATGGTGGTTTGTGAGACATTGATGATATATATATGCATGATTGGTTCTACTAGAAATTCTATATATATATATATATATATATATATATATATATATATATATATATAACGTGTACAATGTGTAGTATCATAAAATACCAGCAAACGAAAAAGAATTAAAATGGAAACACAAAATTAAATGAAAAAGAAATCATAAAACTAAAAAAACCCCAAACCTTATAGTACCGGTTGGTCTTACCAACCGGTACTAAAGGGCTCCAGGACCCCGGAGCTGGCTCGTGCCATGTGATTGCCCTTTAGCACCGGTTCATGCTGAACCGGTACTAAAGGGGGGAGGGCCTTTAGTGACCACAATTTAGTGCAGGTTATGTAACCGGCACTACAGGGCCTTACGAACCGGTGCTAACACTACTAGGAAAAGGGCTATAGATAGGATTGATTCTAATGGCGCACCAGACATGTGGTGCGCCATTGCTATATACTAATGGCGCACCATGTGTTGGTACGCCATTAGTTTCCAAATACTAATGGCGCACCACATCCCACGGTGCGCCATTAGTAAAAAAATTTTTTTTTATTATTTTTTCAAAACTTCTAATGGCGCACCATGGGTGTGGTGCGCCATTACTAGTTTTAACTAGTAATGGCGCACCACACCCACGTCTTGCGCCATTAGAAGTTTTGAAAAAAAAAGTAAAAAATTATAAAAAAATTTATAAAATTTTTGTTAGTAATGGCGCACCGGTTGTGGTGCGCCATTACTAGTTTAACTACTAATGGCGCACCGGTTGTGGTGCGCCATTAGTTGTTTGCCCAGCTTCCAACGAATGCACCCCCGTGGACCGCCTTTTCAGTTTTAGAAAAATAAAAAAATGATAAAAATGTCAAAAAAATAAAAGAAAATAAGTTTTCCATGTGATATGTGGTCTAGTTGTTGGGAAAATTTACAAATATGAATTTCGACTTTATTTGCAAAATCTCTCTGGAAATTTGTAAAATGGCCATAACTTTTGCATACGAACTCGGATGAAAAAGTTTTATATATGAAAAAGCATCTACTCGAAAAGTTACATCCGAATTTAACTGGGGGAACCCCGTTAAACATTTTTAAAATCCTCAAAAGCCCAACGAGAATGTATGAATTGCATCAATGGTACATGAACATTACCAAGATTTTAGAGCGATTGTCCCTCATGGTGAATGTCAAGCAGGACCATTACTACCATGAGAAAGCTGTGTCCGTTGAGTATTTAGAACTGTTTCAGTTATACAATCAAGGCGCACTCGACAAATCTATCGTCAGTTGCTATTGTCTGTAAGTGATTTCTTTCTATAATTTAAGTCTCAAGCTAGCTGTAGTGATCCTTTTGATCAATCATTAACTGTAATTATCCTCACTATATTCTTTTCTGTGGTATTATGCAGGATGAAGATATATGAAATGAGAAAAGGTGGACGCTTTGGCATTGGGTTCATTGACCCAAACACCGTTAATGAATACACATGGAAGATAAATAAACGTTGTGCAAAGGAAGTAGAGGACAGCATGCTATAGTTCTTGAAGCGCCTCAAATACAATGAAGATATAATACTTCCTTACAACTTCCAGTGAGTCACACTGTCTTGTACTACAAATTCTCTGTTTTTGCCTACTATCTAGCTACATGTTTTTGCTTACATATGCTCGCTTAATTAAGACATGTAAACGTGTGTGCATGCAGATTTCACTGCGTCTTGTGTATCATTAAAGTTGACGCCGGAACAGTTGAAGTACTGGACTCACTAATCTCAGAAAAAACTGACTATAACATCTTGTATGGGATAGTCAACAGGTAATTTCAATCATTATTAACTATATATCTCGGCCTATTAGTTCGTCATTTCATGATATGAACTATTTAATAACCCCTTTATTCATTTTCTTTGTCGGCGGGCAGGGCTTGGGAAAGATTCATCAGCGTCACGGAAGGTGAATGGAAACAAAAGCTTAAATGGATTCGACCCAAGGTAAGTAATTAAGTAGTACTAGCTAGCTAGCTAGCTGCCATCTCTTTAATTATCATGCTTGATTAATTATTATCTGATCAAATTCCATTCTCGTAAAGGCCCTGAAGCAGGCGCAGGGGACTGATCTGTGTGCATTCTGCGTTTGCGAGAACATTCGCATGATGGCGTCCGAAAGGAGCAGATCTCAAAGACAGCACTATACACATGCATATTGATCTCCTTCTTAACAGTTCAAAGAGGTGCGGGAGAAGCTCATAGAAAGGGAGCGCGTAGAAGCACTTCAAGAGGAAATATCGGGATTTTTGCTCGACCAGGTCATAAATCCGAATGGAGAATTCTATTACCCGCTACCGCCCCCATGAAAACCACTTCCAATTGTCATCGTGCTCCGAAGGCACCAATTAGGCTAATGCCACTGGCTCCGAAGGAAACATTCATATGTAGGAGAAATTGTATATAGCTATACATGTGTGTATGTGTGAATTAATTAATATGGTGGTTTGTGAGACATTGATGATATATATATGCATGATTGGTTCTACTAGAAATTATATATATATATATATATATATATATATATATATATGTGTGTATATATATATAACGTGTACAATGTGTAGTATCATAAAATACCAGCAAACGAAAAAGAATTAAAATGGAAACACAAAATTAAATGAAAAAGAAATCATAAAACTAAAAACCCCAAACCTTATAGTACGGTTGGTCTTACCAACCGGTACTAAAACTCGAGACCGGAGCTGGCTCGTGCCATGTGATTGCCCTTTAGCACCGGTTCATGCTGAACCGGTACTAAAGGGGGGAAGGCCTTTAGTGACCACAATTTAGTGCAGGTTATGTAACCGGCACTACAGAACCTCTGAACCGGTGCTAACACTACTAGGAAAAGGGCTATAGATAGGATTGATTCTAATGGCGCACGGACATGTGGTGCGCCATTGCTATCTACTAATGGCGCACCATGTGTTGGTACGCCATTAGTTTCAAATACTAATGGCGCATTTTTTTTTTTTTTTTTTTTTTTTTTTTTTTTTTTTTTTTTTTTTTTTTTTTTTTTTTTTTTTTTTTTTTTTTTTTTTTTTTTTTTTTTTTTTTTTTTTTTTTTTTTTTTTTTTTTTTTTTTTTTTTTTTTTTTTTTTTTTTTTTTTTTTTTTTTTTTTTTTTTTTTTTTTTTTTTTTTTTTTTTTTTTTTTTTTTTTTTTTTTTTTTTTTTTTTTTTTTTTTTTTTTTTTTTTTTTTTTTTTTTTTTTTTTTTTTTTTTTTTTTTTTTTTTTTTTTTTTTTTTTTTTTTTTTTTTTTTTTTTTTTTTTTTTTTTTTTTTTTTTTTTTTTTTTTTTTTTTTTTTTTTTTTTTTTTTTTTTTTTTTTTTTTTTTTTTTTTTTTTTTTTTTTTTTTTTTTTTTTTTTTTTTTTTTTTTTTTTTTTTTTTTTTTTTTTTTTTTTTTTTTTTTTTTTTTTTTTTTTTTTTTTTTTTTTTTTTTTTTTTTTTTTTTTTTTTTTTTTTTTTTTTTTTTTTTTTTTTTTTTTTTTTTTTTTTTTTTTTTTTTTTTTTTTTTTTTTTTTTTTTTTTTTTTTTTTTTTTTTTTTTTTTTTTTTTTTTTTTTTTTTTTTTTTTTTTTTTTTTTTTTTTTTTTTTTTTTTTTTTTTTTTTTTTTTTTTTTTTTTTTTTTTTTTTTTTTTTTTTTTTTTTAAAAAAAAAAAAAAAAAAAAAAAAAAAAAAAAAAAAAAAAAAAAAAAAAAAAAAAAAAAAAAAAAAAAAAAAAAAAAAAAAAAAAAAAAAAAAAAAAAAAAAAAAAAAAAAAAAAAAAAAAAAAAAAAAAAAAAAAAAAAAAAAAAAAAAAAAAAAAAAAAAAAAAAAAAAAAAAAAAAAAAAAAAAAAAAAAAAAAAAAAAAAAAAAAAAAAAAAAAAAAAAAAAAAAAAAAAAAAAAAAAAAAAAAAAAAAAAAAAAAAAAAAAAAAAAAAAAAAAAAAAAAAAAAAAAAAAAAAAAAAAAAAAAAAAAAAAAAAAAAAAAAAAAAAAAAAAAAAAAAAAAAAAAAAAAAAAAAAAAAAAAAAAAAAAAAAAAAAAAAAAAAAAAAAAAAAAAAAAAAAAAAAAAAAAAAAAAAAAAAAAAAAAAAAAAAAAAAAAAAAAAAAAAAAAAAAAAAAAAAAAAAAAAAAAAAAAAAAAAAAAAAAAAAAAAAAAAAAAAAAAAAAAAAAAAAAAAAAAAAAAAAAAAAAAAAAAAAAAAAAAAAAAAAAAAAAAAAAAAAAAAAAAAAAAAAAAAAAAAAAAAAAAAAAAAAAAAAAAAAAAAAAAAAAAAAAAAAAAAAAAAAAAAAAAAAAAAAAAAAAAAAAAAAAAAAAAAAAAAAAAAAAAAAAAAAAAAAAAAAAAAAAAAAAAAAAAAAAAAAAAAAAAAAAAAAAAAAAAAAAAAAAAAAAAAAAAAAAAAAAAAAAAAAAAAAAAAAAAAAAAAAAAAAAAAAAAAAAAAAAAAAAAAAAAAAAAAAAAAAAAAAAAAAAAAAAAAAAAAAAAAAAAAAAAAAAAAAAAAAAAAAAAAAAAAAAAAAAAAAAAAAAAAAAAAAAAAAAAAAAAAAAAAAAAAAAAAAAAAAAAAAAAAAAAAAAAAAAAAAAAAAAAAAAAAAAAAAAAAAAAAAAAAAAAAAAAAAAAAAAAAAAAAAAAAAAAAAAAAAAAAAAAAAAAAAAAAAAAAAAAAAAAAAAAAAAAAAAAAAAAAAAAAAAAAAAAAAAAAAAAAAAAAAAAAAAAAAAAAAAAAAAAAAAAAAAAAAAAAAAAAAAAAAAAAAAAAAAAAAAAAAAAAAAAAAAAAAAAAAAAAAAAAAAAAAAAAAAAAAAAAAAAAAAAAAAAAAAAAAAAAAAAAAAAAAAAAAAAAAAAAAACTGACTATAACATCTTGTATGGGATAGTCAACATGTAATTTCAATCATTATTAACTATATATCTCGCCTATTAGTTCGTATTTCATGATATGAACTATTTAATAACCCTTTATTCATTTTCTTTGTCGGGCAGGGCTTGGGAAAGATTCATCAGCACACGGAAGGTGAATGGAAACAAAAGCTTAAATGGATTCACCCAAGGTAAGTAATTATAGTACTAGCTAGCTAGCTAGCTGCCATCTCTTTAATTATCATGCTTGATTAATTATTATCTGATCAAATTCCATTCTCGTAAAGGCCTCAAGCGCTAGGGACTGATCTGTGCATTTCGCTTTAGAACATTCGCATGATGGCGTCCCAAAGGAGCAGATCTCAAAGACAGCACTATACACATGCATATTGATCTCCTTCTTAACAGTTCAAAGAGGTGCGGAGAAGCTCATAGAAAGGGAGCGCAGAAGCACTTCAAGAGGAAATATCGGGATTTTTGCTCGACAGGTCATAAATCCAATGGAGAATTCTATTACCCGCCACCGCCCCATGAAAACCACTTCCAATTGTCATCGGTTCAAGGCACCAATTAGGCTAATGCCACTGCTCAAGGAAACATTCATATGTAGGAGAAATTGTATATAGCTATACATGTGTGTATGTGTGAATTAATTAATATGGTGGTTTGTGAGACATTGATGATATATATATGCATGATTGGTTCTACTAGAAATTCTATTTATATATATATATATATATATATATATGTGTTATATATATATATAACGTGTACAATGTGTAGTATCATAAAATACCAGCAAACGAAAAAGAATTAAAATGGAAACACAAAATTAAATGAAAAAGAAATCATAAAACTAAAAAAACCCCAAACCTTATAGTACCGGTTGGTCTTACCAACCGGTACTAAAGGGCTCCAGGACCCCGGAGCTGGCTCGTATAGATTGTTTTTAGCACCGGTTCATGCTGAACCGGTACTAAAGGGGAGGCCTTTAGTGACCACAATTTAGTGCAGGTTAGTAACCGCACTACAGGCCTTACGAACCGGTAGCAACACTACTAGGAAAAGGGCTATAGATAGATTGATTCTAATGGCGCACTGCATGTGGTGCGCCATTGTATATACTAATGGCGCACCATGTGTTGGTACGCCATTGTTTCAATACTAATGGCGCACTACATCCCACGGTGCGCCATTATAAAAAATTATTTTTTAAATTAATAAGATTATGGTGGTGCGCCATTACTAGTTTTAACTAGTAATGGCGCACCACACCCACCGGCGCCATTAGAAGTTTTGAAAAAAAAGTAAAAATTATAAAAAATTTATAAAATTTTTGTTAGTAATGCAAGATCGTTGTGGTGCGCCATTACTAGTTTAACTACTAATGGCGATCCTTGGTGCGCCATTAGTTGTTTGCCCAGCTTCCAACGAATGCACCCCGTGGACCGCTTTTCAGTTTTAGAAAAATAAAAAAAATGATAAAATGTCAAAAAATAAAAGAAAATAAGTTTTCCATGTGATATGTGGTCTAGTTGTTGGGAAAATTTACAAATATGAATTTCGACTTTATTTGCAAAATCTCTCGAAATTTGTAATGGCCATAACTTTTGCATACGTAACTCGGATGAAAAAGTTTTATATATGAAAAAGCATCTACTCGAAAAGTTACATCCGAATTTAACTGGGGGAACCCCGTTAAACATTTTTAAAATCCTCAAAAGCCCAACGAGAATGTATGAATTGCATCAATGGTACATGAACATTACCAAGATTTTAGAGCGATTGTCCCTCATGGTGAATGTCAAGCAGGACCATTACTACCATGAGAAAGCTGTGTCCGCTGAGTATTTAGAACTGTTTCAGTTATACAATCAAGACGCACTCGACAAATCTATCGCCAGCTATTGTCTCAGAAGATTTCTTTCTATAATTTAAGTCTCAAGCTAGCGTAGTGATCCTTTGATCAATCATTAACTGTAATTATCCTCACTATATTCTTTTTTCTGGTATTATGCGATGAAGATATATGAAATGAGAAAAGGTGGACGCTGGCATTGGGTTCATTGACCCAAACACCGTTAATGAATACACATGGAAGATAAATAAACGCTAGCAAAGGAAGTAGAGGACAGCATGCTATAGTTCTTGAAGCGCCAAATACAATGAAGATATAATACTTCTACAACTTCCAAAGGAGTCACACTGCTTGTACTACAAATTCTCGTTTTTGCCTACTATCTAGCTACATGTTTTTGCTTACATATGCTCGCTTAATTAAGACATGTAAACGTGTGTGCATGCAGATTTCACGCGCCTTGTGTATCATTAAAGGACGCGAACTAGTTGAAGCATCGACTCACTAATCTCGTAAAAACTGACTATAACATCTTGTATGGGATAGTCAACAGGTAATTTCAATCATTATTAACTATATATCTCGCCTATTAGTTCGCATTTCATGATATGAACTATTTAATAACCCCTTTATTCATTTTCTTTGTCGGCAGCAGGGCTTGGGAAAGATTCATCGCCACTAAGGTGAATGGAAACAAAAGCTTAAATGGATTCACCCAAGGTAAGTAATTATAGTACTAGCTAGCTAGCTAGCTGCCATCTCTTTAATTATCATGCTTGATTAATTATTATCTGATCAAATTCCATTCTCGTAAAGGCCTCAAGCGCTAGGGACTGATCGCATTCTAGCTTATAGAACATTCGCATGATGGCGTCCAAAGGAGCAGATCTCAAAGACAGCACTATACACATGCATATTGATCTCCTCTTAACAGTTCAAAGAGGTGCGGAGAAGCTCATAGAAAGGGAGCCGAGAAGCACTTCAAGAGGAAATATCGGGATTTTGCTCGACCAGGTCATAAATCCAATGGAGAATTCTATTACCCGCCACCCCATGAAAACCACTTCCAATTGTCATCGTGTTCAAGGCACCAATTAGGCTAATGCCACTGGCTCAAGGAAACATTCATATGTAGGAGAAATTGTATATAGCTATACATGTGTATGTGTGAATTAATTAATATGGTGGTTTGTGAGACATTGATGATATATATATGCATGATTGGTTCTACTAGAAATTCTATTTATATATATATATATATATATATGTGTGTATATATATATATAACGGTACAATGTGTAGTATCATAAAATACCAGCAAACGAAAAAGAATTAAAATGGAAACACAAAATTAAATGAAAAGAAATCATAAAACTAAAAACCCTAAACCTATAGTACCGTTGGTCTTACCAACCGGTACTAAAGGGCTCCAGACTCGGAGCTGGCTCGTACATGATTGCTTTTAGCACCGTTCATGCTGAACCGGTACTAAAGGGGAGGCCTTTAGTGACCACAATTTAGTGCAGGTTATGTAACCGCACTACAGGCCTTACGAACCAAAGCAACACTACTAGAAAAGGGCTATAGATAGGATTGATTCTAATGGCGCACTGCACATGTGGTGCGCCATTATATACTAATGGCGCACCATGTGTTGGCACGCCATTGTTTAATACTAATGGGCACCACATCCCACGTGCGCCATTAGTAAAAAATTTTTATTATTTTTCAAATCTTAATGCAAGATTAGGTGGGTGCGCCATTACTAGTTTTAACTAGTAATGGCGCACCACACCCACCGCTGCCATTAGAAGTTTTGAAAAAAAGTAAAAAATTATAAAAAATTTATAAAATTTTTGTTAGTAATGGCGACGGTTGTGGTGCGCCATTACTAGTTTAACTACTAATGGCAAGACGGTTGTGGTGCGCCATTAGTTGTTTGCCCAGCTTCCAACGAATGCACCCTCCTGGACCGCTTTTCAGTTTTAGAAAAAAAAAAAATGATAAAATGTCAAAAATAAAAGAAAATAAGTTTTCCATGTGATATGTGGTCTAGTTGTTGGGAAAATTTACAAATATGAATTTCGACTTTATTTGCAAAATCTCTCGAAATTTGTAATGGCCATAACTTTTGCATACAACTCGATGAAAAAGTTTTATATATGAAAAGCATCTACTCGAAAAGTTACATCCGATTTAACTGGGGAACCTCGTTAAACATTTTAAAATCCTCAAAAGCCCAACGAGAATGTATGAATTGCATCAATGGTACATGAACATTACCAAGATTTTAGAGCGATTGTCCTCATGGTGAATGTCAAGGACCATTACTACCATGAGAAAGCTGTGTCCGTAGTATTTAGAACTGTTTCAGATATAATCAAGACGCACTCGACAAATCTATCGTCAGTGCTATTGTCGAAGTGATTTCTTTCTATAATTTAAGTCTCAAGCTAGCTGTAGTGATCCTTTTGATCAATCATTAACTGTAATTATCCTCACTATATTCTTTTCGTGGTATTATGCGATGAAGATATATGAAATGAGAAAAGGTGGACGCTGGCATTGGGTTCATTGACCCAAACACCTTAATGAATACACATGGAAGATAAATAAACGTGGCAAAGGAAGTAGAGGACAGCATGCTATAGTTCTTGAAGCGCCCAAATACAATGAAGATATAATACTTACAATTCCAAGGAGTCACACTGCCTTGTACTACAAATTCTTGTTTGCTACTATCTAGCTACATGTTTTTGCTTACATGCTCGCTTAATTAAGACATGTAAACGTGTGCATGAAGATTTCATCGCCTTGTGTATCATTAAAGTTGACGCCGAACAAGTTGAAGAATCGACTCACTAATCTCAAAACTGACTATAACATCTTGTATGGGATAGTCAACAGTAATTTCAATCATTATTAACTATATATCTCGCCTATTAGTTCGTCATTTCATGATATGAACTATTTAATAACCCCTTTATTCTTTCTTTGTCGATGGCAGGGCTTGGGAAAGATTCATCTAGCACGAAGGTGAATGGAAACAAAAGCTTAAATGGATTCGACCCAAGGTAAGTAATTATAGTACTAGCTAGCTAGCTAGCTGCCATCTCTTTAATTATCATGCTTGATTAATTATTATCTGATCAAATTCCATTCTCGAGGCCTCAAGCAGCGCTAGGGACTGATCTGTGCATTCTGGCTTATGCAGAACATTCGCTGATGGCGCCGAAAGGAGCAGATCTCAAAGACAGACTATACACATGCATATTGATCTCCTTCTTACAGTTCAAAGAGGTGCGGAGAAGCTCATAGAAAGGGAGCGCGAGAAGCACTTCAAGAGGAAATATCGGGATTTTGCTCGACCAGTCATAAATCCAATGGAGAATTCTATTACCCGCACGCCCCATGAAAACCACTTCCAATTGCATCGTGTTCAAGGCACCAATTAGGCTAATGCCACTGGCTCCAAGGAAACATTCATATGTAGGAGAAATTGTATATAGCTATACATGTGTGTATGTGAATTAATTAATATGGTGGTTTGTGAGACATTGATGATATATATATGCATGATTGGTTCTACTAGAAATCTATTTATATATATATATTATATATATATAATATGTATATATATATAACGGTACAATGTGTAGTATCATAAAATACCAGCAAACTAAAGAATTAAAATGGAAACACAAAATTAAATGAAAAGAAATCATAAAACTAAAAACCCTTAAATTATAGTACCAGTGTTACCAACCGTACTAAAGGGCTCAGACTTGAGCTGGCTAACATAGATGATTGTTTTTAGCACCGGTTCATGCTGAACCGTACTAAAGGGGAGGCCTTTAGTGACCACAATTTAGTGCAGGTTATGTAACCGCACTACAGGCCTTACGAACCAAAGCAACACTACTAGGAAAAGGGCTATAGATAGGATTGATTTAATGGGCACTGAATGTGGCGCCATTTTAATATACTAATGGCGCACCATTGTTGGTACGCCATTAGTTTAACTAATGGCACACATCCCACGGCCATTAGTAAAAAAATTTTTTATTATTTTTAAACTTAATAAAGATATGGGTGGTGCGCCATTACTAGTTTTAATTAGTAATGGGCACCACACCCACGCGCCATTAGAAGTTTGAAAAAATAAAAAATTATAAAAATTTATAAAATTTTTGTTAGTAATGGACGTTTTCGCCATTCTAGTTTAATTACTAACAAGACTTGTGGTGCGCCATTAGTTTTGCCCACTTAAACTAATGCACCCCTTGACCGCTTTTCAGTTTTAGAAAAATAAAAATATAAAATGTCAAAATAAAAGAAAATAAGTTTTCCATGTGATATGTGGTCTAGTTGTTGGAAAATTTACAAATATGAATTTCGACTTTATTTGCAAAATCTCGAAATTTGTAAATGGCCATAACTTTGCATACAACTGATGAAAAAGTTTTATATATGAAAAGCATCTACTCAAAAGTTACATCGTTTAACTGGGAACCCTTAAACATTTTTAAAATCCTCAAAAGCCCAACGAAAGTTGTTGCATCAAGGACATGAACATTCCAAATTTTAGAGCGATTGTCCCTCATGGGATGCAAGACCATTATAAGAAAAGCGTGTCCGTAAATATTTGAACTGTTTAGTTATAAATCAAGACGACTGACAAAAATCTATCGCATTGGCTATTGTCTGTAAAGGATTTTTTCTAAATTTAAGTCCTCAAGCTAGTGTAGTATCCGATCAATCATTAATGGAATTATCCTCACTAATTCCTTCTGGTATTATGCGTGTGGTATATGAAATGGGGTTGGAGCGGCATTGGGTTCATTGACCAAACAAGTAAGAAACACATGGAAGATAAATAAACGCCAGCAAAGGAAGTAGAGGACAGCATGCTATAGTTTTGGGCGCCCAATACAATGAGATTTATTCCAACTTCCAAAGGAGTCACACTGTTGTACTACAAACTCTGCTTTTTGCTAACTATCTAGCTACATGTTTTGCTTACTTATGCTCGTTAATTAGCATGTCGGGTGCAGAAGATTACTGCCCTTGTGTATCTTAAAGACGCCGAGGTTGAAGCATCGACTCACTCCCCTAAAACTGACTTCATCTTGTTGGATAGTCAATTGTAATTTCAATCATTATAATTATTCTGCCTAAAGCGCTTTTCAGATAGAACTATTTAAAACCCCTTTTTCTTTTCGTCAGGCCCACTTGGGAAAGATTATTCGCTACAGGTAATGGAAACAAAATAATGGATTCGCCCGGAAGTAATTTAGACTGCTAGCTGCAGCTGCCCTCCTCTTTAAATCATGCTTGATTTTATATCTGATCAAATTCCATTCTCAAAGGTCAAGCAAACGCGACTGATCTGTGCATTCTGCTTATAGAACATTCGCATGATCGCCAGGAGCAAGATCTCAAAGACAGCACTATCACATGCATATTGACCTTCTAAAGTTCAAAGGGGTGGAGAAGCCAGAAAGGAGCGAGAAGCACTTCAAGAAAATATCGGATTTTTCTCGACCAGTATATCCAATTGGGAATTCTTTACCCGCCACCGCCCCCATGAAACCCAATTCCAAGTAGTGTCAAGGCACCAATTAGGAATGACGGCCGGGCTTCTTTGGGTTTTAAAAAAGGTTTTGGAAAAAAGGTGGGTGGACGGTAAAAGCGAGGCACAGAAAAAAAATAATTTTTAAAAAGGGTGTTAAAAAAGTCGGGGGGACCCGAAATAAAAGAATTAAAATGGAAACCAAAATTTGGAAACAAAAACTAAAAAACCTCCCCTTTTGGGGTTGTCTTACCAACCGGAAAAGGGCCCCGACCCGGAGCTGGGGTTAAAGCCCTTTTACAGGTTATTAACCGTATAAAATTTTATAACAATTTAAGGGAAAGATACAGGGTTTAAAAGGGAACATACTAAAAAGGGCTATAAAAAGGGATTTTGGCCACTCAGTTCCCAAAAAAATGGCCACCATTGTTGGAATTTTTTCTAATGGGAAATACTGATTTAAAAAAAATTTTTTTAATTTTTTAAAATTTTAAAATTTGGGGTTATTTTTAAATAATTCCCAAACCCACCCCCATTAAAGTTTTAAAAAAATAAAAATTATAAAAATTTTAAAATTTTGAAAGAAATTTGGTGGATTATTTTAATCTAAAAATTTTTTCCCATTATTTTTCCCATTAACAAAACCCCAGTTTTAAAAAAAAAAATAAAATGTAAAAAATAAAAGAAAATAATTTTATTATATTTCTATTGTTAAAATTTACAAATATGAATTTATTTATTTCCTCCAAATTTTAAGGATAACTTTTGATACGAACCATAAAAATTTTATATTGAAAAGATTACAAAATTACATGAATTTAATGGGGAACCCCAAAATTTTTAAAATTAAAAAAAAATTTAATTCACAAGGTCATAACATTAAAGTTTTGACATTGTCCTCATTAATTAAGGGACCATTACACCTGAGAAATGGTCCGGGTATTTAAATTTTATTATAAATCGCCAAAAATCTATCCCGTATTTTTAATACTTTTATTTTGTTCAAGCTGGAGGATCCTTTTGCAAATTTAATGAAACCCACTAATTTTTTCCGTGGTATTATGCGGGAAAATTATGAAATAAAAATAGCTTTGGATTTTATTGACCCAAAACCCCTTTAAGCACAGGAAGAAAATAAACGCATAAAGGAATGAGGACAGCATGATGTTCAAGGGCCCAAATCAAGAAGAATTAATACCACAATTCCAAAGATCCCTCTTTACTCAAATTTGCGCCTAAAGCTAAGTTTTTGAAATTTTTTAAGGAAAAGGGATGAAGATTTCATTCCCCGGCATTAAAACCCCCTTGAAGTTCACCACAATTGTAAAAAAAAAAATTTAATGTAAAATTTATTAACTATATTTGTATTATTTATTTTGTTGAACATTTAATAATTTATTCATTTTTTTCCATTAAAATTATTAAAAAGGTGAATAAAAAAATTAAATGGATTACCCTAAAATTAAGCACTAATATGACCAATTAATGGAAATTATTACTAAAACCATTTGAAAGGCCCCCGGGGCAGGGCGACTTTTCGGCCAAAATTCCTAGGCGTCCAAAGGACGTCTAAAGAAGCTATACCACAATTATTTTTAACGAAAAGGGGGAGAACCAAGAAAAGGAAAGCCTTAAAGGAAATATCATTTTGCCGACGGTCATAAACCAATGGGAATTTTTCCCGCCATGCCCCTAAGTTCTTCATGGCTGTGTGCCTGGGAGTGTGGATGTGTGAGACGGTGAGAGAGATGAGAGGGACAGAAGATAAGGTGTGTGTGGGGGCTGTGCTTAACACGCAAAGTCTCTTTTACCGGTACAGGTAGCTACCGGTGAAGCATCCACCAGTCATTTTGCTCGTGATTCGTGCTATGGTGGCCCACATCCAATGTATAAGAGTGTATTTGTAGCAGCTAATGTTTTGTATATAGTCAAATCAATGTCAGATGAATAGTGTCCATGCCAGTACTTTTTGCAGTGGGATGTACGTATGCATGCAATGTCTCTCCCCTCTCCCTCTTCCAAACAAATCCATGCATTTTATTTTTGTTTACATATTTGGATGGCCAGTATTTTTTACAGTAATGCTCTACGATTTATTTTTTTCATATTCAAATTCCTGAACATAAAATCTTTAGAATAAGACCAATTTTGAATATATTTAAACTACTTTAATTTTTACTATTTCAATCATATCAAAATATAAATTTCACTCATTTCAATTTTTCAATTTTCAAAATAATTGAAACCACTTTTCTGAATATAGTTTTCTTAAGTTGTTGAAACCAGTTTATGTGAAATTGATTAATTCAAATACATTGTACCAGAAAACTATGAGATGTGAGATTTCAAATCTACGAAATTGAATGATTCATTGTGTGAAATCGATTTTTTCAAACCCATCATCCAAATCTCCCATCCCGCAAATCCATGGATTTTATTTGAAATATATGAAATGGTATTTTTTTAACTTATGAAACATATTTCAAACTTATTTGAATTTTAGGGAAATCATTTTTTTGAACATAGTGAAATTGAATATATTTTTGTGTAACTATAATGTAACTTTTCATTGAAATTAGTGAAATATTTTTTTTTTAAATGAGTGAAATCATTTGAAATAAGTGAAATTGGTTGTTTCAAATGAGTGAAATCTGGCTAAAATTTGAGTGAAATATGTTTTTTCAAATGAGTGGAACTGAGTGTGAAAGTATGTTATTCCGTTGTGTGAAAAGATGTCAAATTGGTTATTTACAAAATGTGAAACTTACATTTGCCGACATGTGAAAGTTATTTCACTCAACTTATTTAAATTTTAGGGAAATCATTTTTTTGGAACTGAGTGAAATTGGATTTTGAATGTAATGGAAAGATAACAAATCATTGAAATGTCAAATAACTGAGAACTATTTTTGAAATGAGTGAAATCTTTTGAAATTAGTGAAATCCATTATCTAAAATGAGTGAAATCATTTGAAATTAGCGACCTTTTTATATAAGTGAAATATATGTTTTGAATTGAGTGAAATCCGTTTTTTGAAATCAGTGAAATTAAAACTAGTTCAAAGGTATCCAAAATTGATCTTGAAACAAGTGAAATTGTTATTTCAATTTAGTGTCTATAATGTGTTTCTCCGAAACTAGTGAAATGAGTGAAATCTATCTTTTGTAATTAGGGTAATCTGTTTTTTGAAACAAGTTGAATATAGTATTTTAATTGAGTGAGTGAAATGCGTTTTCTGAAATTAGTGCATGTGAGAAATGAGATACTTGATTTTTTTGTTTGAAATATATCCATTGTCCCGTGAAACTTTCTATTTCAATGTTTGAAACTGATTTTTGTGATGATTGAAATATGTTTCAAGATATTTCATAAATACGAAGTGAAATTAGCATTAGAGATTTTGTTTTTAAAGAGTGAATCAGTTTTCCAAATCAGTGAAATGTGTTTTTTCAAACTAGTGAATTATTGAATTTTTCAAAATACGTGAACCTTGTTATTTAGAATCTTTAAACTAGTTATTTGAAACAATCTAAATCTGGGTTATTACGAAACTTCTTATTGTGAGTGAAATATGTTTAATGAAGCAGATGCTTTTTAGAAATAACTGAAATCGGGTTTTGAAATTATTGGTATCAAAATTTTGGAATGATTGAAATAATTTTTCTTGCAAAACGAGTAAATCGGTCAAGTTTTTGTAATGAGTGAAATTATATTCATAAATGAATGAAGCGAGTGAAGTTAGTTTTTAAGTGAAATTATATTTTTAAATGAGTAAAATTATGTTCTTAAAATGTGTGAAATCAGTTTTTAAACATGTGTGTTTTTAAAGCCATGAATATCATATGAAACAAGTAAGTCAGTTTTTGGAAGGAGTGGAAACAGCTTACAAATATGGGTGAAATATGTTTTAAAAAATGCATGAAATCTATCAATTGAAATGTGTGAGCTCGTATATTTTAAATGAGTGAACTGTTATTTCGAATTGACTAAAATGATTTTTGGAGACGAGTGAAATTTGTTTTCAATTTGAGTGGAATATGTTTTTTGAAATCAGCGCAATTGAAACTAGTTCAAATGTATCCATAATTGATCTTATTTTCAAGGTCTTCTCGCTATGAATTCAAATATATAAAAATATTCAAAATTGGAGTTTTCATTCAAAAGATATCTATCTTCCAAAATTTGACAATGAAATTAAATGGAAGTCTTTTGATGGGGAGAGAGAGAATATTTTAACATGCATGCAACCAGCCTTCTCTTAATATTTTCTCTGTCTCCTGACAAAAACTGACAATAGCATGCAAAGGTCCCACATGTATTTCCATTGTATAAAGTTGTTGCTGAGATTACTCACTTATACCTAGGGGACCGCACAGATCTTGATGAAACTGACGAACGGTGGATGCAACACCGGTACATACCAGCTCCGGTAAATTTTCCTAGTCGGTGCGTAACATGCATGTCTGTTTGTGTTTGTTTGCGATAGAGACATGTGTGGTTCTGATGCATGGAGAGAAAGCATGAGATATGAGATGTGTGGTTGTCTGCTTGCCATGTCATCGGTCCGTGGCACTAGCTCCCAACCCATCAGAGACAAACACACTTTACCGAGTGTTGTTGTCGCAAAAGACCTGATAAAAAATCAGCATAAAGTCATTTAAATTGTGGAAGTAGCTAAAAAAACTAAAAAAAATCATAAAACATCATAATGTAAGGTCTACTTACTGTGAAAGTTGGAGTGGTACCATTTTGCACCTTGCTTCTTGTAGTTGCTTTACAAAAAAAACCATTTTTGACACTTAAAATATGAACAATAATTTTCTTTTACAGAAAAGTTGGCAACTCTATTTGACAACATTGTTTTTAATGGTAATATGCACTTTTATGTTTAATTCCGACGTTTAACTTGATATAGCCATCACCTTGGTCATTTAACTTGAAAGTCATGAAAGTTCATACACGATAGCCCGTTTTGTGAAGGATTTTTTTTCAAATTAGTTATATTGAAAGTTTGGTATTTTTCCTCGCAACTAGTACACATAAAAGGACTCCATGCGAAAGGATTGTATATTTTAAACTTGTATTCTTTTTCTTTTATTTTTTCTAAAAGTGGGTAAAATTGGTCGACATGGCTATTCATCACAACGGGTTGAATCTCACAAAAATCTAAGTGGTTCTCCCATATAATGACTACTTGTATATCTAAAAATAACTTTTGCTAATTTTTATGACTGAGCTATCATAGACTTGTTCAGTTTTGAATTACTTTCGGGAAATTGGCATAAAGTCATTTAAATGTCCGAAAGTACCTAGAAAACTAGAAAATCCATGATACTTGGGAATTGTGCGTAAAATATGGTCTACTTAATGTGATAATTGGAGTAGTGACATTTTGCACCCTAATTTTTATACTTGATTCACAAAAACACCCATTTTGGACACTTAGAAAATGAAACTTGATTTTTTTGTACAAAAAAGTAGAAAACCCTATTTGGCAACATTGTTTCTAATGTCAAGATGCACCTATCTGTCCAATCTGGGGACATTATAATAAACAATGCAATCAAAATGACCATCACCTTGATCCTTTGACTTGAAAGTCATGAATGTTCTTACACGATAGCCCGTTTTGTGAAGGATTTTTTTTAATTTATAATATTGAAAGGTTGATATTTTTCCTCACAACTAGTACACATAAAAGGACTCCATGCAAAAGGATTGCATTTTTTAAACTTGTATTCTTTTTCTTTCATTTTTCCAACACGGGGTCAAGATGGTCAACATGGCTATTCATCACAAAGGGTTGAATCTCACAAAACTCTAAGTGGTTCTCCCATATAATGACTACTTGTGTATCTAGAAATATTTTTTGCTAATTTTTATGACTGAGCTATCACACACTTGCAGTTCAATTCTGAATTGCTTTCGGGAAATTGACATAAAGTCATTTAAATGTGCCGAAGTAGCTAGAAAACTAGAAAATCCATAATACTTGGGAATCGTGCATAAAATATGGTCTACTTACTGTGATAATTGGAGTGGTGCCATTTTGCACCCTGATTTTTGTACTTGCTTCACAAAAAACACCCATTTTGGACACCTAGAAAACGAAAATTGATTTTTTTTATAACAAAAAAGTAGAAAAACCCTATTTGGCAACATTGTTTCTAATGTCAAGATTCACCTGTCTGTCCAATTTGGGGGCATTATAATAAACTATGCAATGAATATGACCAGCACCAAAGTTTTAAATAGCGCGCTAAGCTTCTTAGCGTCTGCTCGGCTAAAATGGGTGAAACGCTATAGCGCAGCTATAGCATGCTAAGCCCCATTTAGCGTTTCAGCATAAATTAATAAAAAAAGAAAAAAACATATAATCAGGCAGCAAATTAACATATACTCCCTCCGTTACTAAATATTTGTCTTTCTAGACATTTCAAATGAATACAACATATGGATGTATGTAGACATATTATAGGGTATAGATTCACTCATTTTGCTTTGTATGTAGTCACTTATAAAAATCTCTAGTAAGACAAATATTTAGGAACGGAGGGAGTACTTGACAATTGACAGCACACTATAGCAGCAACCAGCAAATCAATTAGCATCCAGCCAAATCAATAGAAGAATAGCACACACTACACTTCTGCACTGCGTGACAATTATGCAGTGAAGAACTGAAGACAGAGAGCTTACCCTGTATTTCCGAGCTCATGGTGGCAGTAGAGGCCGGATCCGGGTGAGGTTTGATGAAGCAGTGCAGCTGATGCAGCAGGGCTGTGGGAGAGGATGCCCGCGACACTGGCAAGGCCGGGCGAACTGGGCGAGGGCGGCGGTGGCCAAGGAAAGGAAGGAGGCCGCGATTTGGGGAAGAGGATGCGGGCGACCTGGGAAGGGAGGCCGGGAGAAGGGAAGCATGAGCTGCTCAGCCCGCCGTCGGCGTCCGCAGCTGGTCGCCATCGCCCATCGCCAGTGGCGCCGCCATTGGTTTTGGTGAACGTGGGAAAGAGGTAGGGATTTAGGGTTCAATTGGATCCACAGGAGAAAGGACTCCATGAGAAAGGATTGCTTTTTTTAAACTTGTATTCTTTTTCTTTCATTTTTCCAACACGGGGTCAAGATAGTCAACATGGCTATTCATCACAAATGGTTGAATCTCACAAAACTCTAAGTGGTTCTCCCATATAATGACTACTTGTGTATCTAGAAATATTTTTTGCTAATTTTTATGACTGAGTTATCACACACTTGCAGTTCAATTCTGAATTGCTTTCGGGAAATTGACATAAAGTCATTTAAATGTGTGAAAGTAGCTAGAAAACTAGAAAATCCATAAAACTTGGGAATTGTGCATAAAATATGGTCTACTTACTGTGATAATTGGAGTGGTGCCATTTTGCACCCTGATTTTTGTACTTGCTTCACAAAAAACACCCATTTTGGACACGTAGAAAATGAAAATTGATTTTTTTATAAACAAAAAAGTAGAAAACCCTATTTGGCAACATTGTTTCTAATGTCAAGATGCACCTAACTGTCAAATTTGGGGACATTATAATAAACTATGCAATGAATATGACCATCACCTTAGTCCTTTGACTTGTAAGCCATGAATGTTCATACGCGATAGCCCGTTTTGTGAAGGAATTTTTTTTCAAATTTATAATATTGAAAGTTTGATATTTTTCCTCGCAACTAGTACACATAAAAGGACTCCATGCGAAAGGATTGCACTTTTTAAACTTGTATTCTTTTTCTTTCATTTTTCCAACACGGGGTCAAGATGGTCAACATGGCTATTCATCACAAATGGTTGAATCTCACAAAACTCTAAGTGGTTCTCCCATATAATGACTACTTGTGTATCTAGAAATATTTTTTGCTAATTTTTATGACTGAGCTATCACACACTTGCATTTCAATTTTGAATTACTTTCGGGAAATTGACATAAAGTCATTTAAATCTGCGAAAGTAGCTAGAAAACTAGAAAATCCATAAAACTTGGGAATTGTGCATAAAATATGGTCTACTTACTGTGATAATTGGAGTGGTGCCATTTTGCACCCTGATTTTTGTACTTGCTTCACAGAAAACACCCATTTTGGACACCTAGAAAAGGAAAATTGATTTTTTTTATAACAAAAAAGTAGAAAACCCTATTTGGCAACATTGTTTCTAATGTTAAGATGCACCTATATGTCCAATTTGGGGACATTATAATAAACTATGCAATGAATATGACCATCACCTTAGTCCTTTGACTTGAAAGCCATGAATGTTCATACGCGATAGCCCGTTTTGTGAAGGATTTTTTTTTTCAAATTTAAAATATTGAAAGTTTGATATTTTTCCTCGCAACTAGTACACATAAAAGGACTCCATGCGAAAGGATTGCACCTTTTAAACTTGTATTCTTTTTCTTTCATTTTTCCAACACGGGGTCAAGATGGTCCACATGGATATTCATCACAAATGGTTGAATCTCACAAAACTCTAAGTTGTTCTCCCATATAATGACTACTTGTGTATCTAGAAATATTTTTTGCTATTTTTTATGACTGAGCTATCACACACTTGCAGTTCAATTTTGAATTACTTTCGGGAAATTGATATAAAGTCATTTAAATGTGCGAAAGTAGCTAGAAAACTAGAAAATCCATAAAACTTGGGAATTGTGCATAAAATATGGTCTACTTACTGTGATAATTGGAGTGGTGCCATTTTGCACCATGATTTTTGTACTTGCTTCACAAAAAACACCTATTTTGGACACCTAGAAAACGAAAATTGATTTTTTTTATAACAAAAAGTAGAAAACCCTATTTGGCAACATTGTTTCTAATGTCAAGATGCCCCTATCTGTCCAATTTGGGGACATTATAATAAACTATGCAATGAATATGACCATCACTTTACTCCTTTGACTTGAAAGCCATGAATGTTCATACGCGATAGCCCGTTTTGTGAAGGATTTTTTTTCAAATTTATAATATTGAAAGTTTGATATTTTTCCTCGCAACTAGTACACATAAAAGGACTCCATGCGAAAGGATTGCAGTTTTTAAACTTGTATTCTTTTTCTTTCATTTTTCCAACACGGGGTCAAGATGGTCAACATGGCTATTCATCACAAATGGTTGAATCTCACAAAACTCTAAGTGGTTCTCCGATATAATGACTACTTGTGTATCTAGAAATGTTTTTTGCTAATTTTTATGACTGAGCTATCACACACTTGCAGTTCAATTTTGAATTACTTTCGGGAAATTGACATAAAGTCATTTAAATGTGCGAAAGTAGCTAGAAAACTAGAAAATCCATGAAACTTAGGAATTGTAGAAAAGCCATTCTGCACCCTAATTTTTGTAGTTGCTTCACGAAAAATACCTAGTTTTGACACTTAGAAAATAGAATTTGATTATTTTATAAAAAAGTAGGAAACTCTATTTAGCAACATTGTTTGTAATGTTAATATGCACCTATGCATCTAATTTGGGAACATTATAATAAACTATGCAATGAATAAAGCCATCACCTTGGTCATTTGAGACTATATTGTTATTTGGCATGCCAAAAAGTGTAATTAATATGGCTTAAATGAAAAAGTTTTCAACATGAAAACTATCCGTCTTGTCAAAATGAACAAATTTGATCTTTGGATCATCTTCATCTGAAGTCATATGCAACCTGTACAGCCAAAACCATGCAGTTTAGCGAAGACCCCCTTTGCCGAGTGTGACACTCGGTAAAGCCCTTTTTGCCGTGTTTTTTTGTTTTACCAAGTGTTTTATCCACAACACTCGGCAAAGTGCCTGTTCGCCGTGTTTCACGTTTTTGCCGAGTTAGGTACTCGGCAAAGATAGTATTGCCGAGTGTCCGATATAATGCACTCAGCAAAGAGAAAAATTTCAGTAGTGCACTCCGCGCGTCCGCTCAACCGATCCACCACGTTGTCTAGCTTCGGCGTCAACGCCATACCCGCAGCCAACCACGAGGAGCAGAGCCTCGCGGTCCCTGCCCTGCCCCCTGTCGCCGCCGTCGCCCAGGGGAAAGGGGAGGTGCTTGCGCAACAGGCGCCTGCGCCGGTAGTTCGCAAGCGCAAGCAGAAGGAGAAGACCCCACCCCCAGCAGGCACCAGAGAGGAGCTGGAATCCCGGGAGCCCCGGGAAGGACCCTTGAAGGTGCTTGCGCTACCGGCGCCAGGGGCCCCGCGTTCTCACGCTGTCTCCAGCGACAAGATGATGAGACACGCTCGCGCCCCCACCCAGCATGCAAACGCTGTCTCCGATGACAAGATGGTGATCCGCGTTCGCGCCCCCACACGGCATGCAAGCGTCGTATCGAACGACAAGATGGTAAGCCGTGCTCGCTCCTCCCCCCTCTGCTACTAGTGATTTGAAGTTAACCGGTGCCTAATGAGCAGGAGTTATTGACAATCTTTAATCTAGTCATGTGAATTAGTACTAGTGCTTAATGAACTACCTGCTGTGTATGTGCACGAATTACGTGCTGGGTATATGTCCTTGGACTTTCTAATCGCTGCGGTCTCATCTGGCAGATGGACATGAACGAGATGGCGTCGGTCCAGCGGGTGCCGCGCATGTGGGGAAGCATCGCGTCGTCAAGTGCGGTTGGTAAGTATACTTTATGCTGCTTTTTTTTGTCAGTATCATCTCCATGCAGGCTACACTGGCCAACAAACTGCTTAGCTCTTGTCCATGCCGGTTTTTTGTCATCATTAGTATACTGATATTGGACTGAAGCTTGTTATCTCTGTCCATGCAGGGCCTTTTTGTCATCATTAGTATTGTTATATATTAGCTGAAGCTGCACATGTTTTCTTTCCGTTAACATTGGTCGGGCGGTGCTACACGGCAGTCAGCCGATCAATGGCCGCCTTACTCACCTGATTTTAATCAAGTCCCACCTAGGAGTAGTTTGTTTTGTCACTAGCTATGTATACATACGCGAGCTCCAGCACTGTATTGCAGAGTGGAAGAAATATGAACTGTAATAAGAAACATGCAATGGCTAGAAACATCTCCGTACATTTTTTGGGGCACGTTTTAGGTGTCAACGAAATTAGTCGGATCACCAGTCATCGGATTGACACACGGAGCATTGGATCACACTGCACGGCAGACTGGGAGACAGAATGGAACCCGTCTTCCTCCATAGCCTCCACAATACATGTGTATCCCCCACCCCTCCCCCATTGTTGCAGCATACTATTACGTCAGCCCCTCGCAGCACCTAGCATCGATGCCCTGGAGATCCTTGATGTCGCTTGCATATCGTGCAAGTATTATTACAGTGTGCCAACGAGACAATGTAGTTTATGCCACCACCACCCTCACCAATTTACACATGGGTCGTGGCATGTGGCACTGTTCGTGGGATAAAACACACCCCGCGAGAACATGAAGTTGCACCACTGCGATCGATGCAACTTAGGAATTGTTGTGACTGCCCCTGCAAAACTAGCGATGATGCGACCATCGCCCTGCAACATCGTCCATAGTTGTAGCACATATGAGAAAATGGATGCCGCACCTAACAACAGTATGTGTTCTTTGCACCATAAGAAAGCACTGCCTTGCAACATCGGCTATCAAGGTGCAGCACCGACAAACATACTCACGACCTTGAAAAGTTGTGTGCCTTGGCCGATGTAGCATAGTGCTCGTCTTATAGCATATAGCGATGTCTTGTAACAGTGATGGTCGGAGAGTCACAACATCGTTGAGTGGCAGTGCTAGCCCAACTCATTGTCATAGAGAAAGGGGAATAAAAGATGGGTGTGCACATGGTGAAAATAAAGCGAATGGATATGGTGAAGAGAGAGGAAGACTAACAAGGGGCATCTGGCGCTAGAGCGAGCTGACTCATTTCCCCTTGAATCCAGTCTGTTGAATATAATTCAATTTTCTTTTGAGAGACCTCATAAAAACGCTGCAACATGCGAGCATGTCTATACAAAAAATTGTAGATATACAACACATAGTCATTAGCTGCAACAAATCAGTGAAAAAACACAATGTATATAGGCCTGAACTGATGGATCATCAGCATGCATCTACTAGCTCTTCCTAGCTTACGCCCAACCGTGAGTCGTTTAATTGGGTCACACAACACTACTCAATCAACCACCAACTTAGTTGTTCCTCTCGTCTCCTCTCCCCACCCTTCGCAACATACACACATGATTCTCAGCAATAGACCAACATGGAGCCGACAATGGTGGCCATGATAGGCTAGTAACAAGCACATTGGTGATCAGCCTTACAACACTAAACAGAACATTGCAACATGAGGTAACCCCACCTTTGTAGCACTGGTGCACCATTTTCAACCACCTTGTAGCAATGAAAAGTTCACTGACCAATAGCATTGCTGCATCAAGTGACCGGCTTCTAGCACTGAACACCTGGGCTTGCAGCACCGCGATGATCGATGGTCGGCCTTGCAACAGTATTAGTTAACATCTCCATTTTTATGTGCATACACATGAGTGAGCTTGGAACATCAATAACGTATCAACATTAGCAAATATGAGGACGATAAGTTTGTTTTCTCCAAGCATCAACATTACTGAATAGGCGAGCAACTACGCATCCACCCCACGAGCCATAATTTTTTAGCTCTGCGACAACATGTTATAGTTGCAAAAGAGCTGCCGATGATAGTTTAGAATGTATGTGATCAAGATAGATTAAATGGAGGGGAGGGTGGACTGCCTATGTTGAATCAGGCTAGCCGCGAGGTCACAAATGCCTTGTCTAAATAGCCAAAAAGACAAAAGGAGGCCTCCTGGATTGTCTATCCTGAAGCTAAGCATAACTCCAACTCCAGACATGCTCGGGGGCTACTAAAGGTGCAATACACTAGGGGTGTCTTCTAGGTGGGAAGCCTGGTAGCAAGCCTACCTTAGGGCCCAAGAGGCCAAGTGGAGGATCGGTACATTAGGGCAGCTCAGGAGCCCA
This sequence comes from Aegilops speltoides, assembly GCA_021437245.1. Taxonomy (NCBI): domain Eukaryota; kingdom Viridiplantae; phylum Streptophyta; class Magnoliopsida; order Poales; family Poaceae; genus Aegilops; species Aegilops speltoides. The sequence continues at coordinate 588,997,197 of CM038147.1, forward strand.
GATAAGGACTGGGAGAGCATCTTCGCAGGCACGCTAAGATGGCAGCGGTATGAGCTGATGGAATCCTTGTAAACCTAGCCCTCGCCACCTATATAAGGAAGGGCTTGGGGTTGTCATTCACATATACTCTCGTAGACTGTACTCTTGGTAGCATTATACTTCATCTCCACTCTAAACCCCTCGCACAAGGTCCTCCGCCATGATAAAAATGAGATACATGATGTTGGGCATTACCTCTCACCGATGGTCCGAACCTGGGTAAAAACCTTTGTGCAAAATCCCTTGTCGTGTATCCGTACAAGTTCGCCACCCTACTATGGGTACTAATGGTTTTACATACTATCACATAGTTAAGTTCTGACACATTTTATCTGGGGAGTTGAAGCAACTCATGCTGTAAGTAGGTGTTGCTTGAAGCACTGTTTCTACTAGCACCTCCTTTCCGACCTTCGAGATACCTTGTCCTTCCTATCCAATCACTTTGCCATTTGAGCTTTCTTTAACATGTTTAAATTTTTCTTCCTTTGACCTGCCCACCATGGTTGAGAGCCCCAAATAATGATCGCTCAATACCATAGGATCAGTGCAGAGATATTTACAACAACTTTGTCCTCCTATTTGCCTCACTTCCCAAAGAATGTTGAGGCTTTTTGAAGATTTACCATTTGTCCCGAGGCCCACTCGTAGTCAAAGAGGATATATTTAAGGTTACAAAGTTGCCATTTGACAGTTGAAGAAATACTATACACACACCATTCAATTTGATAGAAAACCTGGCCGGGTACCACACATCATAATCATCTAGATCAACCTATCTAAGAAACCAGGTGCCCTCATCATCAGATCGAGGAAAATCCAAACCACCCTCTTATAGGCCTTTATCATGTATAGTTTAATTACGAACATTGGATTTTTCTATTTCTTGAACTAACATACTTTTCTCCTCCGTGATCATTATGGATAGGACAACCTTCAATCTCTTTGCTAGGCCTTTGAAGAAATTTGACTAAGCGTGTTCAATAAGTTGATTGATCCCATCTGAGGAAGTATCTCCATTGAGGTAATTTTGGGGATCAGGACTAGAACCATATCACTAAAGTTTGGTGAAATAACTCCACTAAAAGAATCACCTATTACTATGCATGCATCATTTTTTTAGAAATGACTAGTGAAATTGGTAAACATAAGTCGAGAGGTTGTCTGGCCCCTGCGCTCTTGCCAGTCAAATTTAGAAAAGTGCATTCTCAATTTCTTCATCCATCATGTCTGTGTTCGCCATCTCCTCCATATCACTAGTCACATAGGGTCGGATGTGAGCTAAGATGTTTTCAGCTTCAGCAGAGGCTTATGAAGAAAACAACTAAGAATAGAAATCGGCGGAAATCTTCCCCGTCTCATTGTCAATAGTACAACTCGTGCCATCCGCCCTCATGTTTTGATCGTCTTCCTTGAGCAATTCCAGTCGGGAACATTACATACACATTATTTGTTCCTGTGCACGAACCACATGAAGCTACGCTTTAATCTCGCTGTTCTTCAGCGAGGCTGTCTGGATCCCAATGCTCTACCCTTTCCATCGAAGCTAGATCTTGTGCCTAGTAATCTCACAACATACGAAACAAAATACAGAGCCACTTCAATGTTGCATATCATTGGTTACACTGTTACGCTTCCTGTAGAGCTCACTGTGGCCGAAATTGTTATCACATGCACCCTATCATGCCTCCATGGGGCATCCACCTCTCCTCAAACGTTAATGCCCTCTTCTTACTTTTGGTAATGACTAGGTTTTCTAGCGCTCTATTAATGTGCGAACCATGGTCTGGTCCTCCATGAGAACATGTTCAATGGGTGTATCCTACAATGAATGCACGAATTCATCCTTGCAAGCACCCCTGTCCACATGTACCTAAATGATCTCATCCCACTCCCTCTTATTGTCCTATGTGTAGAGGTTGCTACTAAAACAAAGGTTTGAAACGCTATTATTGGCTACACTCTCCCTAATGCACTCCATTTGTGTGGAACTCCTCAAGTAATCTCCTAGTTGTTGTGATTAAAATGTTGAGGTATCATTGTCACAGATAAATGTATTATTAGGATCTAGTCTCTCGGAGTCTCCCTTAGCTACACAAATTTTCTTCAATCTCTCTTCCTATCCAGTAGCTTTAGCTGATAATTCTTGTGACGCCTTTGGTGGTCACCATCACCTTGCCTCGTCTTATGAACAAAAGTGCCTCGTCTGGGTTGCTTGGAGGTAGATGCATGGGTCATCTTTCCCAATGGCCTTGCACCCTTTCTCGTACATATTTTTTTATGTCTTGCTTCCTTTCATGCTCCTTCCTCTGGTCCCACTTCCTTTTTAGATTCAAATCATCCCTTAGTTCAGAATCATGTCACCGATCTTGCCTGCATTAGTCCTCCCTGCACTTCGTCTTAGACAGTTACCCTCTACAAAGCCATCTCGAGGATCCTCGCTAGAGAGAGAGTCCACAGAGGGTGTATAATCATTGTATCACCTGCACCTAAATGGACGGACATGCAACGCTGCATGACCCCTGCGCCCATAGACGCCCTTGCTTGACCTAGTGCTCCCAAAACTAAAGTTCCTGCTTTGTGTCACCGGCCTCTACTTTGTTTTTGTCTGTGAGGAGCCATGTCCAAGTGATGCCCTCAACCATCCACCCAACTAGGGTGAGGAATCAACTTGTGGTTCAAATCGTCTGCCAACATGTGCTAGTCTGTCGCAGTCAATCCAAAAGAGAGGTATGTTCTAAAATTGAAAATCAAACAAGGTCGCCTGATCTATTGCTGAAGAGTGGAGAAATAAGCCTCGGACTAGTGAAACAAATATGAAAATTCTAGCTCTAAATCTGAGATGGTTCCCCCATAAATCCGTCCTTCTTAACATCACCCTTTACCACGCCATCAAGACAATTCCCGAGAGCATTCCCAAAAGTATACGATCTTTTATATAGGGGGGGCTGTAATTATCACCCATGGCTCCGTCATACAAAACATTATCTTCGATGACCTGGTTTTGTCATCATAATCCTTCAAAACTATCACATTAAAATCAAATTGCTACATTCAATTATATAGAGCGTGCTTCTAGAATCCTCTATTCTCGAATCTCAAGAAGAAGATATTATTTCTAATGTGACTTATTTCCGCCTCCTAGTAGAGTACCATGTGGGTTGCATAGCCCTCACAAACACGTTGATGTTGATTTGCTAGAGTGAGCATGCCTTTCCAACCTCTGACCACCGAGTAGGCCTCAGTCGGTCTAGAATCCTGATCCTCAAACATGAGATCTATTTGTTCCCTTTTTTGTCAAGTTCAGGGCTGCTTGTTAATTTGGTTGAGAGATTCGCTGCCTCCACTACTAGGGAAAAGCCTATACACAGAATCTTATCAGCAGCGCGCCTCAAAATAACTCGCTGTTGCTAACTAGCAGTAGCGCGGTCCACAGAAACTCGCTGCTGATACAAATATAGCAGTAGCGCGTCCAACCAAAGACGCGCTGCTGCTATAATTCCTACGAGGCCGCCGCGAGGCTAGTTATAGCAGCAACGTTAACACGACGCTGCCATCGCTACTTAGCATAGTAGCAGCGCCTTTCCTAGACAAGCGCCATCGCTAAGTTACCTACAAAATTTAGTCCCACCTCGCTCCGTGAAGAGAGTTTATACCACCTTAAATATGTTACTTCTCACACTTTGACAAGCACTTGATCTTCATTGAACTCTATGTGTAGAATTTTGGCTGCAATATGAGTCTTCACCTGTTCCTAAACCGGTGGAGACTCATATTGTCGAATCAGATTGTACACAAAAAGATCGTTGATGATCAATGTGTATTTTTGCATGCTGACATATAGCAGTAGCGCTTTATCTTGAAAAGCGCTGCTGCTAGATAGCTTAGCAGTAGCAAATTTTGTCAAGAGCGCCATTGCTAAGCCATCCATCTCCTGATCTCCTCCTTGGATCCACTCACACACACAGCCACAAATTCTATCTGCGTCGCGCGCCCGGTCGTCGCCCTCTCCTCCAGCTGTCTGCTGCGCGCGCCTCCGTCGCCGCTCCTCCGTCAAGGCTGCGCCGCCACCTCCTCCTCCTTGCTAGACTCGGTACCGGCCTCCTACTCCGTCCTCCCTCTCGACTCGCCGCTGGCCAGCCCCTCCTCGCTCCGCCTTCCTCCTCCGTTCTCCCTCAACTGGCCGCGCCGGCCGGCCCCTCCGCCCTCCTCCTTCCTCCTCCATCCTATTCTCTTCTCCCTCCTCGAGTCGCCCTCCTTCTCCCTCCTGCTCATATGCAACATTTTGATTTAGTTGATATAATTTAGTGGACTTGGTAGAACATTTTGATTTAGTTGATTTAGTAGGCTAGTTGATTTAGTTGCCTTAGAATATTTTGATTTAGTTGACTTAGTAGGTTAGTTTATTTAGTTGACTTAGAACATTTTGATTTAGTTGATTTAGTAGGCTAATTCATTTAGTTAATTTAGTTGACTTAGAACATTTTGATTTAGTTGATTTAGTTGACTTAGAACATATTGCTTTAGTTGACTTAGTAGGCTAGTTGATTTAGTTGACTTAGAACATTTTGATTTAGTTGATTTAGTAGGCTAGTTGATTTAGTTGACTTAGAACATTTTGATTTAGTTGATATAATTTAGTTGACTTAGTAGAACATTTTGATTTAGTTGATTTAGTTGACTTAGAACATATTGCTTTAGTTGACTTAGTAGGCTAGTTGATTTAGTTGACTTAGAACATTTTGATTTAGTTGATTTAGTAGGCTAGTTGATTTAGTTGACTTAGAACATTTTTATTTAGTTGATTTAGTAATCCTTTGCTCATATTGCTTTAGGAAGAATGGCGCCACCACCACCACTATGTCAATCTGTGTAAGTCAAGATGCGCCAAAGAGCCTTGCAACCGGCAAGCTGTTCGGCATCTACTTCCGCCGAGTTTTCATCATGCGGCGGTAAGAAATTAGATGAAATGTAATAACTATTTTATTTTTAGTGTTGGCATTACTGCATTGTGTCATTTTGCTTAGTTTACACAGATCGTCCCATGCAATGTGAGGTTGAAATTCAACAAGCTGACAGGAGACACTGTGACATTTGAGGCTCCTGGGGGGCTGTACACTATGGAGGCCGAGAAAGGACGCAATATGTCGCAGATTGGAGGAGATGGATGGGCCCGTTTTGTCGCTCGCATGCATCTTACTGGTGGTGAGTTGATCAGCTTCAACTTCCGAGTAGAAAGACCCAAGCAAGCTGTCATTTATCTCAACCTGGTGGAAGATGATGAAGATGATGAGGACCCACTTCATGAAGCCATCGTAGCTCAAAGAACAAGGTTGAGTGAGGAGGAGGTGTCCAACCTGTGGGACATAATTCCGCCACGTGCTGACTTTGTCGGGGTGCCATTCGTGACCCGCTTGACAAATACCATGGTTGATCGACATGATATGGTATGTTATACTTACAAATGCAAATTAATAGTGTGAATTACTTAGTGTACAGTCCAATGATATGGTATATGTTGTGTGGAATCTAGTCGATGATATATGTTTTAGTGTAGAGTTCGATCACATGCTTATTAATTGATATGTTTTTCTTATTCAGAAATTGGCAAAGAGCATATCTGTGAGTTATGGTATCGAGCCTGATGAAGAAGGCTCAGCTGGACTACGCCTTACTGCAAGGGGCTCCGTCACAACCTGTACTTACCGCGTGGACATGGACGGTCGCACACACTTAAGCTCGGTTGGGTGGAAGAAATTCCTCGATGGCAAGAATCTTCGTGTTGGACAGGCTATCCTAATTACTATCAGGAACACCAACCGCCCAGGCTTGAGGATGATGATTGTCTTCGATATCATCTAGAACTACATGTGTGTGTGGCTATATCATCTAGAACTACATATGTGTGTGTGGCTATATCATCTAGAACTACATATGATGATCGTCGTCGATATCATCTAAAACTACATATGATGATGGCCGTTGATATGACCGTGCATGTACTGCTTGAGGATGCATGTTGGTTGTGCATGAAATTGTTATCTTAGTACTCCCTTCATTCCAAATTACTCGTCGTGGTTTGAACTAAAACCACGACGAGTAATTTGGAACGAAGGGAGTACTTCCATACCTTGTAATGGTTTATGAATTTGATGAAAGATAGTACCTAGTTTCTAGCATCTGAAGGGAGAGTTGAAATGGAAAATGATGAAAGAGATAGCAGTAGCGTTGGATGAGGAAATCGCTACAGCTAGTTAATAGTAGCGCGTTCCTAAAAAGCGCTGCTGATATCGTTCAACAGTAGTAGCGCTGGTTGGGTCCGCGCTACTACTATGAGTTAGCTGTAGCGCCTTATTAGTAGCGTGGCCACCCGCGCTGCTGCTAGCCTGAAAACCCGCGCTGCTGCTAGCCTTTTCCCTAGTAGTGCTCCCCTGAAGCATTTCCGTCTGTCAGGGACTTTGAAGGTTCTCATCTTAACGATCCTTGGTCGCCCTGTTCACTTGAGCTGTCGTTTTACGCCATGCCTTCTCTCCCATCGTCGGGCAAAGGAGTGGAAGCACCGAGACCAATCAATGTAGGAGTTTACATAGTCATCGCCCCGTAGATGAATAAAACCCTAACCCTAGCACTACTTGTCGGTCGCCTATAGTCACCCTTAGCATTTCATTTCATGCTAAGCCCTCCACTAGGTACTTATATGTGTCTTCCATTGGTACTTTTTTCTGCACTGGAGCCTTTCTGCTACATTTTTCTTTATACAAAGGCGGTCATGTCCAAATCATATAGTCTCCTCTATCTATTGGAAGCTAGGACCTTAGCTCTTCTTTTTTTCAAGGCAAATACACTTTCTAGTGTTCAAGCGCAATCGAAAGAAGTCTTGTCACATGTGAAGACGACGCTAAGAGTGTGACACATAAAGGTGCCAACTTTATGGATAATGCAAATTTCAGCAAATATTAATAGCTCCAGGGGGAACGAGCGCACAAAGGAGTCAGCCACCATAAATGAATCATTTCCAAAGAAACAAAGTCACAAAGAGAGAAACAAGACATTAGCTTCTTTATGAAGAACACATATATTTAAATGTTGCCTTGCTCTCTGATTATTAACAAGAAATAAACTTTACTAATATATTATGTGTAAATATTGATAGATATGGAATGTATTTTTGGCAGTATGTTTTAACGAATCATATCAGTTTTTGGTATGTTGAAATTAGAAGTTCATGTGCCTTGAAGGCATGTCGATGTGTGTTGTTCCACCTCAATAGGGACATACTAAATGGTTATTCTCCGTACATATAGCCCCAATTCTCATGCTCTTGCGCTCTCTCTCTCTCTCTCTCTCTCTCTCTCTCTCTCTCTATCTATCTATCTATCTACATTTTATATTCCAGAACTGCCGACACTATTCCATAAAGCCTAACTGGTGAAGGTCCATAAATACCCAGCAGTGACGGGTTCAACTCCCATTAGTAGTCTATACTTAGTGGAGGAGAAACAAGCCACTTACAGGCATGTGCCTGCCAATGTTGAATAAATCAAAAAACAAAATCAGGCCATGGCCGGTCCAAATCCGGCACCTGCCAACAATGTGTACTCTCCACTACTCGAACCTACTTTTCCTCAGTATGTTACATCGTGTGATGTTTGGAGAAGCCATAGAGTCGGGGATCCGTATATAGTAAATAACTATGGGGAGTGGCTTGATGAATAGGAGCCAAGAAGTCGGACGGAGAAGGCCTCCACCATGCTGCACCATTGGCCAATACTGACCCGTATTGTGCATGGACCGAGGCAGAACTGAACACCGTCATCATCTGGGTTGCAAAGGAAGTTGGACCAGTGTTTTGCTCCTCTCGGACAAACTCAACGATTTCATGTAGTTGGCACCCATGCCACATTCCACAGAGATAACAACATTGAGGAGGAGGATGGGCAATTCAAGGTTTCTTCCTCAGAGGAACTACTTTCGAGCAAGTGGGGGGAGGGTATGGCATGATGAGCAGTTAACAAGGGAAGTTTGCATGACTGTGGAGGACAAATCATGAAGACAAGTGTGCTAGCAGCTAGATAAGGGATGAATGATAGAAGGAAGGAATAATGAGCTTACTGGGTGAGGCTACTAATTTTTAAGTTGCGACCTACATGACAGGGTAATGATTTAGTAACTGTCAGGACGTGACTAGGGCTTGTAAGTGGTGGGTTGTATATTACTAACAAGTAGCATGTTTAGCCTCAATATTGTCATCTGTCACTCGTAACAACGTACCATTCATGGACCACATATTGGGCCCGTCACTACTACCCTTTTTCAACAAAAATAGAATTTTATTTATAGTTAGATTCACAACAATCCCGCCGGCCATTAGTGTTAAGTAGCACTGCTGACCGGTTTTGTGACCCACCACTTTTGATCGATAACTAGGCGAGAACTCTAGTGTAGTGCACATTTGTTTTGTTGATAATTTTTAGTGTTTTTCTATGCACAAAGACATATGTTTCAATCCTAACAGGTGTTCTCTTTAGGTGGGGTCGAGAGTGAAGGACTGGGGAGCTTGGAAGCAGGGGAAATGGCACCTAGTGGGGTTCAGGTCTCCATGATCAATAACCACAATTTTGATCTGAATGAGCTGCCAACTGAGCATGAGTAGCTCAAGGAGTAGTCATCCGTGGAGCAAGAGTAGCCACCTATGGAACAACATGAGCTTTAATATTCACAATGGTTGGAGGCTACTCAAAATCCTCTTGTGTGAGCAAAAATAACTCTTGGCCAAAAGTGTAGCCCTGTCAGAAATTATCGAAACAATATCCTTATCCCAAGGATGACTGTAAAAATTATGTGGAACTTTTGAATTTCTCGCTTCCTATACTTTGGCGATTGACTGACGCTATTGCTAAACTTGAGGGAAGGAGTTGGTATACTGCCTCATGCTTAATATGTCAACTCGAAATGGCTTTTCTATTCATTTCCAGTGATGGTTTTGATATGTGGATTGTTTGAACAAGCATTATTCATTCAGTAAAGCTTTGTGAAACATCAACGGTGGAGCTAGGTCTCACGTCATGTGAAATGACAGTAGGTCAAGTAGTGTGTTGGATCATGAGATAACATATTTTCCAAGTTGTTAATCATGTGTGTTAACACCATGGGTAGTATGAGAGAAGGTCGGCATGCATGTTTGGGTCTGAAATGACCTCATGACCAAAAAAGGGAGAAAAACATAGCTAATAGGAATACAAATGATATGGAAGTTACTTGTTGCATGGATGTTAACTGTGGTTATGCAACCACACAAGATGTCAGAGGACCCGCATCCTTACATATCAAGATTTACTTCATGTGCCAACTGGATTGCGTCTAAATTATTGTATATGTATGTATGTTATATCTTGACATCTTACCAAACAAAAAACACCAAAAAATACAATATTTACTTATCTTTGATGCATATTCTAGTTGGAGGGTAATCATAACCTTATGTGGGTATTTTTCCATAATAGAATCTATAATGGTCTAGTGAGGCAAGGTAAATGGAGAGGACAATAGCCGAACATGAAAACATCCAACATTGTGGTATACTTGCATCTAGTCGTCTAGTGAGTCAATATGGAAATGGAGGAGGCTCATAGGGCAAGGCGATTACACCCAACATGTTGCTCTACTTACTTCCTATTGGTACGAAGAGACCGAGATTAGTGAAAGTTTAATCATAACACATGGACAAGATCTCTCATACAAGATGAAAATGGAGTGTGTCTTGTATGAAAATCCTAACAAAGTATTGAAGGAAATATGCCCTAGAGGCAATAATAAAGTTATTATTTATTTCCTCATATCATGATAAATGTTTATTATTCATGCTAGAAATGTATTAACCGGAAACATGATACATGTGTGAATACATAGACAAACATAGTATCACTAGTATGCCTCCACTTGAACTGGCTCATTGATCAAAGATGTTTATGTTTCCTAACCATAGGCATGTGTTGTCATTTGATTAATGGGATCACATCATTAGGAGAATGATGTGATTGACTTGACCCATGCCGTTAGCTTAGAACTTGATCGTTTAGTATGTTGCTATTGCTTTCTTCATGACTTATACAAAGTTCCTGCAACTATGAGATTGTGCAACTCCCGTTTACCGGAGGAACACTTTGTGTGCTACCAAACGTCACAACGTAACTGGGTGATTATAAAGGTGCTCTACAGGTGTCTCTAGAGGTACATGTTGAGTTGGCATAATTTGAGATTAGGTTTTGTCACTCCGATTGTCGGAGAGGTATCTCTGGGCCCTCTCGGTAATACTCATCACCTAAGCCTTGCAAGCATTGTAACTAATGAGTTAGTTATGAAATGATGTATTCCGGAACAAGTAAAGAGACTTGCCGGTAATGAGACTGAATTAGGTATTGGATACCGACGATCGAATCTCGGGCAAGTAACATACCGATGACAAAGGGAACAACGTATGCTGTTATGCGGTTTGACCGATAAAGATCTTCGTAGAATATGTAGGAACCAATATGAACATCCAGGTTCCACTATTGGTTATTGACCGAGAATGGTTCTAGGTCATGTCCACATAATTCTCGAACCCGTAGGGTCCGCATGCTTAACGTTACGATGACAGTTTTATTATGAGTTTATAAGTTTAGATGTACCGAAGGATGTTTGGAGTCTTGGATGTGATCACGGACATGACGAGGAGTCTCGAAATGGTCGAGACATAAAGATTGATATATTGGACGACTATATTCGGACACCGGAATTGTTTCGGGTGATTTCGAGAAAACTGGAGTGCTGTGGGGTTACCGGAACCCCCGGAGAGTTAATGGGCCACATGGGCCTTGGTGGGAGAGAGAGGCGGCCGGGGTGGGCGCGCGCCTCTCCCTCCTGGTCCGAATTGACTAGGAGGGGCGCCCCTTTCTTCCCCCTCTCCCCTTCCTTTCCCTCCTAGTAGGAGTAGGAAAGAAGGAATCCTACTCCTACTAGGAGGATTCCTCCTCCTTGGCGCGCCCAAGGGCCGGCCGCCTCCCCCTGCTCCTTTATATACGGGCGGGGCACCCCATAGACACACAAGTTGATCTACGGATCGTTCCTTAGCCGTGCAGCGTGCCCCTCCACCATAATCCACCTCGGTCATATCGTCGCGGAGTTTAGGCGAAGCCCTGCGCCGGTAGAACATCATCATCGTCACCACGCCGTCGTGCTGACGGAACTCATCCCCGACGCTTCGCTGGATTGGAGCCCGGGGGACGTCATCGAGCTGGACGTGTGCTGAACACGGAGGTGCCGTATGTTCGGTGCTTGGATTGGTCGGATCGTGAAGACGTACGACTACATCAACCGCGTCGTGCTAACGCTTCCGCTTTCGGTCTACGAGGGTACGTGGACAACACTCTCCCCTCTCGTTGTTATGCCATCACCATGATCTTGCGTGTGCGTAGGAATTTTTTTTGAAATTACTACGTTTCCCAACAGGGGTATCAGAGCCTAGGTTTTATGCGTTGATGTTATATGCACGAGTAGAACACAAGTGAGTTGAGGGCGATACAAGTCATACTGCTTACCAGCTTGTCATACTTTGGTTGGGGGTATTGTTGGATGAAGCGGCCCGGACCTACATTACGCGTACGCTTATGCGAGATTGGTTCTACCGATGTGCTTTGCACACAGGTGGCTGGCGGGTGTCAGTTTCTCCAACTTTGGTGGAACCGAGTGTGGCTACGCCCGGTCCTTGCGAAGGTTAAAACAACCCTAACTTGACGAACTATCGTTGTGGTTTTGATGCGTAGGTAGGAACGGTTCTTGCTCAGCCAGTAGCAGCCACGTAAAATTTGCAACAACAAAGTAGAGGACGTCTAACTTGTTTTTGCAGGGCATGTTGTGATGTGATATGGTCAAGACATGATGCCATATTTTATTGTATGAGATGATCATGTTTTGTAACCGAAGTTATCGGCAAGTGGCAGGAGCCATATGGTTGTCGCTTTATTGTATGAAATGCAAACACCCTGTAATTGCTTTACTTTATCACTAAGCGGTAGCGATAGTCGTAGAAGCAATAGACGGCGTAAACGACAACGATGCTACGACGGAGATCAAGGTGTCGCTCCGGTGACGATGGTGATCATGACGATGCTTTGGAGATGGAGATCACAAGCACAAGATGATGATGGCCATATCATATCACTTATATTGATTGCATGTGATGTTTATCTTTTATGCATCTTATCTTGCTTTGCTTGACGGTAGCATTTTAAGATGATCTCTCACTAATTATCAAGAAGTGTTCTCCCTGAGTATGCACCGTTGCCAAAGTTTGTCGTGCCCAGACACCACGTGATGATCGGGTGTGATAAGCTCTACGTCCATCTACAACGGGTGCAAGCCAGTTTTGCACACGCAGAATACTCAGGTTAAACTTGACGAGCCTAGCATATGCAGATATGGCCTCGGAACATGGAGACCGAAAGGTCGAACGTGAATCATATAGTAGATATGATCAACATAGAGATGTTCACCATTGAAAACTACTCCATCTCACGTGATGATCGGTTATGGTTTAGTTGATTTGGATCACGTGATCACTTAGATGACTAGAGAGATGTCTGCTCAAGTGGGAGTTCTTAAATAATATGATTAATTGAACTTAAATTTATCATGAACTTAGTACCTGATAGTATTTTGCTTGTCTATGTTTATTGTAGATAGATGGCTCGTGCTGTTGTTCCGTTGAATTTTAATGCGTTCCTTGAGAAAGCAAAGTTGAAAGATGATGGTAGCAATTACACAGACTGGGTCCGTAACTTGAGGATTATCCTCATTGGTGCAGTGAAGAATTACGTCCTGGAAGCACCGCTGGGTGCAAGGCCTGCTGCAGGAGCAACACCAGATGTTGTGAACGTCTGGCAGAGCAAAGCTGATGACTACTCTATAGTTCAGTGTGCCATGCTTTACGGCTTAGAATCGGGTCTTCAACGACGTTTTGAACGTCATGGAGCATATGAGATGTTCTAGGAGTTGAAGTTAATATTTCAAGCAAATGCCCGGATTGAGAGATATGAAGTCTCCAATAAGTTCTACAGCTGCAAGATGGAGGAGAATAGTTCTGTTAGTGAGCATATACTCAAAATGTCTGGGTATAATAATCACTTGATTCAATTGGGAGTTAATCTTCGAATGATAGCGCCATTGATGAATTCTCCAATCACGCCACCAAGCTACAAGAGCTTTGTGATGAACTATAATATGCAAGGGATGAACAAGACAATTCCCGAGCACTTCGCAATGCTAAAGGCTGCGGAGGTAGAAATCAAGAAGGAGCATCAAGTGTTGATGGTCAACAAGACCACTAGTTTCAAGAAAAAGGGCAAAGGGAAGAAGAAGGGGAACTTCAAGAAGAACAGCAAGCAAGTTGCTGCTCAAGAGAAGAAACCCAAGTCTCGACCTAAGCCTGAAACTGAGTGCTTCTCCGCAAGCGATCGTCCTTTGGAAGCGGAACTGCCCCAAATATTTGGTGGATAAGAAGGATGGCAAAGTGAACAAAGGCATATGTGATATATATGTTATTGATGTGTACCTAACTAGAGCTCGTAGTAGCACCTGGGTATTTGATACTGGTTCTGTTGCTAATATTTGCAACTCGAAACAGGGACTACGGAATAAGCGAGCACTGGCCAAGGACGAGGTGACGATGCGCGTGGGAAACGATTCAAAAGTCGATGTGATTGCGGTCGGCACGCTACCTCTACATCTACCTTCGGGATTAGTTTTAGACCTGAATAATTGTTGTTTGGTGCCAGCGTTGAGCATGAACATTATATCTGGATCTTGTTTGATGCGAGATGGTTATTCATTTAAATCAGAGAATAATGGTTGTTCTATTTATGTGAGTGATATCTTTTATGGTCATGCACCCTTGAAGAGTGGTCTATTTTTATTGAATCTTGATAGTAGTGATACACATATTTATAATGTTGAAGCCAAAAGATGCAGAGTTGATAATGATAGTGCAACTTATTTGTGGCACTGCCGTTTAGGTCATATCGGTGTAAAGCGCATGAAGAAACTCCATACTGATGGACTTTTGGAACCACTTGATTATGAATCACTTGGTACTTGCGAACCGTGCCTCATGGGCAAGATGACTAAAACACCGTTCTCCGGTACTATGGAGAGAGCAACATGTTTGTTGGAAATCATACATACAGATGTATGTGGTCCGATGAATGCTGAAGCTCGTGGCGGATATCGTTATTTTCTCACCTTCACAGATGATTTGAGCAGATATGGGTATATCTACTTAATGAAGCACAAGTCTGAAACATTTGAAAAGTTCAAAGAATTTTAGAGTGAAGTGGAAAATCATCGTAACAAGAAAATAAAGTTTCTACGATCTGATCGTGGAGGAGAATATTTGAGTTACGAGTTTGGTTTACATTTGAAACAATGTGGAATAGTTTCGCAACTCACGCCACCTGGAACACCACGAAGGAATGGTGTGTCCGAACGTCGTAATCGTACTTTACTAGATATGGTGCGATCTATGATGTCTCTTACTGATTTACCGCTATCGTTTTGGGGTTATGCTTGAGAGACGGCTGCATTCACATTAAATAGGGCACCATCTAAATCCGTTGAGACGACGCCTTATGAACTATGGTTTGGCAGGAAACCAAAGTTGTCGTTTCTTAAAGTTAGGGGCTGTGATGCTTATGTGAAGAAACTTCAACCAGATAAGCTCGAACCCAAATCGGAGAAATGTGTCTTCATAGGATACCCAAAAGAGACTATTGGGTACACCTTCTATCACAGATCCGAAGGCAAGACATTCGTTGCTAAGAATGGATCCTTTCTAGAGAAGGAGTTTCTTTCGAAAGAAGTGAGTGGGAGGAAAGTAGAACTTGATGAGGTAACGGTACCTACTCCCTTATTGGAAAGTAGTTCATCACAGAAATCAGTTCCTGTGACAAATACACAAATTAGTGAGGAAGCTAATGATATTGATCATGAAACTTCAGATCAAGTGTCTACTGAACCTCATAGGTCTACCAGAGTAAGATCCCAACCAGAGTGGTACGGTAATCCTGTTCTGGAAATCATGTTACTTGACCATGATGAACCTACGAACTATGAGGAAGCGATGATGAGCCCAGATTCCGCAAAATGGCTAGAGGCCATGAAATCTGAGATGGGATCCATGTATGAGAACAAAGTATGGACTTTGGTTGACTTGCCCGATGATCGGCAAGCCATTGAGAATAAATGGATCTTTAAGAAGAAGACTGACGCTGACGGTAATGTAACTGTCTATAAAGCTCGATTTGTTAAGAAAGGTTTTCGACAAGTTCAAGGGGTTGACTACGATGAGACTTTCTCACCCGTAGCGATGCTTAAGTCCGTCAGAATCATGTTAGCGATTGCCGCATTTTATGATTATGAAATTTGGCAAATGGATGTAAAAATTGCATTCCTGAATGGATTTCTGGAAGAAGAGTTGTATATGATGCAACCGGAGGGTTTTTCGATCCTAAGGAGCTAACAAAGTGTGCAAGCTCCAGCGATCAATCTATGGTCAGTGCAAGCCTCTCGAGTTGGAATAAACGCTTTGATAGTGTGATCAAAGATATCGCTTTATCTGAGACTTTTGGAGAAGCTTTGATTTACAAGAAAGTGAGTGGGAGCTCAGAGCATTTCTAATATTATATGTGGATGACATATTGTTGATTGGAAATGATATAGAATTTCTGGATAGCATAAAAGGATACTTGAATAAAAGTTTTTCAATGAAAGACCTCGTGAAGCTGCTTACATATTGGGCATTAAGATCTATAGAGATAGATCAAGACGCTTGATTGGACTTTCACAAAGCACGTACCTTGATAAAGTATTGAAAAGGTTCAATATGGAACAGCGAAGAAAGGGTTCTTGCTCAGACATACAAGGTATAAAGTGGAGTCGACTCAATGCCCGACCACCGCAGAAGATAGAGAGAAAATGAAAGGAGTTCCTATGCTTCAGCCATAGGCTCTATCATGTATGCAATGCTGTGTACCAGACCTGATGTGTGCCTTGCTATTAGTTTGGCAGGGAGGTTCCAAAGTAATCCAGGAGTGGGTCACTGGCCAGCGGTCAAGAACATCCTTAAATACCTGAAAAGGACTAAGGATATGTTTCTCGTATATGGAGGTGACAAAGAGCTGGTTGTAAATGGTTACGTCGATGCAAGCTTTGACACTAATCCGGACAATTCTAACTCGCAAACCGGATACGTATTTCTATTAAACGGTGGAGCTGTAAGTTGGTGTAGTTCTAAACAAAGCGTCGTGGCGGGATCTACAGGTGAAGCGGAGTACATAGCTGCTTCAGAAGCAGCAAATGAAGGAGTCTGGATGAAGGAGTTCATTTCCGATCTAAGTGTTGTACCTAGTGCATCGGGACCAATGAAGATCTTCTGTGACAATACTGGTGCAATTGCCTTGGCAAAGGAATCCAGATTTCACAAGAGGACCAAGCACATCAAGAGACGCTTCAATTCCATTCGGGACCAAGTCAAAGTGGGAGACATAGAGATTTGCAAGATACATACGGATCTGAATGTTGCAGACCCGTTGACTAAGCCTCTCTCAAGAGCAAAACATGATCAGCACCAAGACTCCATGGGTGTTAGAATCATTACTATGTAATCTAGATTATTGACTCTAGTGCAAGTGGGAGACTGAAGGAAATATGCCCTAGAGGCAATAATAAAGTTATTATTTATTTCCTCATATCATGATAAATGTTTATTATTCATGTTAGAATTGTATTAACCGGAAACATGATACATGTGTGAATACATAGACAAACATAGTGTCACTAGTATGCCTCTACTTGAACTAGCTCATTGATCAAAGATGGTTATGTTTCCTAACCGTAGGCATGTGTTGTCATTTGATTAATGGGATCACATCATTAGGAGAATGATGTGATTGACTTGACCCATTCCGTTAGCTTAGCACTTGATCGTTTAGTATGTTGCTATTGCTTTCTTCATGTCTTATACAAAGTTCCTGCAACTATGAGATTGTGCAACTCCCGTTTTCTGGAGGAACACTTTGTGTGCTACCAAATGTCACAACGTAACTGGGTGATTATAAAGGTGATCTACAGGTGTCTCCAAAGGTACATGTTGAGTTGGCATAATTCGAGATTAGGTTTTGTCACTCCGATTGTCGGAGAGGTATCTCTGGGCCCTCTCGGTAATACTCATCACCTAAGCCTTGCAAGCATTGTAACTAATGAGTTAGTTATGAAATGATGTATTACGGAACGAGTAAAGAGACTTGCCGGTAACGAGATTGAACTAGGTATTGGATACCGATGATCGAATCTCGGGCAAGTAACATACCGATGACAAAGGGAACAACGTATGTTGTTATGCGGTTTGACCGATAAAGATCTTCGTAGAATATGTAGGAACCAATATGAACATCCAGGTTCCACTATTGGTTATTGACCGAGAATGGTTCTAGGTCATGTCTACGTAGTTCTTGAACTCGTAGGGTCCGCACGCTTAACGTTACGATGACAGTTTTATTATGAATTTATAAGTTTTGATGTACCGAAGGATGTTCGGAGTCCCGGATGTGATCACGGACATGACGAGGGGTCTCGAAATGGTCGAGAACTAAATATTTATATATTGGACGACTATATTCGGACACCGGAATTGTTCTGGGTGATTTCGGAGAAAACCGGAGTGCCGGGGGGTTACCGGAACTCCCCAGGAGAGTTAATGGGCCACATGGGCCTTGGTGGGAAGAGAGAGGGGCGGCCAGGGTGGGCCGCGCCCCCCCCCCTCTCTCTCTGGTCCGAATTGAACTAGGAGGGGGGCGGCGCCCTCCTTTCCTTCCCCCCTCTCCCCCTTCCTTTCTCCTCCTAGTAGGAGTAGGAAAGGAGGAATCCTACTCCTACTAGGAGGAGGATTCTCCTCCTGGCGCGCCCATGGGCCGCCGGCCTCCCCCTTGCTCCTTTATATACGGGGCGGGGCACCCATAGACACACAAGTTGATCTACGGATCGTTCCTTAGCCGTGTCGGCGGCCCTCCACCATAATCCACCTCGGTCATATCGTCATGAGTTTAGGCAAAGCCTGCGCCGTAGAACATCATCATCGTCACCACGCCGTCGTGCTAACGGAACTCATCCCCGACGCTTCGCTGGATTGGAGCCCGGGGGACGTCATCGAGCTGGACGTGTGCTGAACACGGAGGTTCCATACGTTCGGTGCTTGGATCGGTCGGATCATGAAAACGTACGACTACATCAACCGCGTTGTGCTAACGCTTCCTGAGGGAGTCCTAGACTAGGGGGTGTCCGGACAGCCGGACTATCATCGTCCGCCGGACTCCAAGACTATGAAGATACAAGATTGAAGACTCCGTCCCGTGTCCGGATGGGACTTTCCTTGGTGTGGAAGGCAAGCTTGGCAATACGGATACGTAGATCTCCTACCATTGTAACCGACTCTGTGTAACCCTAGCCTCCTTCGGTGTCTATATAAACCGGAGGGCTTTAGTCCGTAGGACGTAACATACATTACAACAATCATACCATAGGCTAGCTTCTAGGGTTTAGCCTCCTTGATCTCGTGGTAGATCCACTCTTGTACTACCCATATCATCAATATTAATCAAGCGGGACGAGGGTTTTACCTCCATCGAGAGGGCCCAACTCGGGTAAAAACATCGTGTCCCTCGCTTCCGTTACCATCCGCCTAGATGCACAGTTCGGGACCCTCTACCCGAGATCCGCCGG
Organism: Aegilops speltoides; assembly: GCA_021437245.1. NCBI lineage: Eukaryota > Viridiplantae > Streptophyta > Magnoliopsida > Poales > Poaceae > Aegilops > Aegilops speltoides. Next base: position 589,016,043 of record CM038147.1, read on the forward strand.
TTTTGACACCGACATTGGTGCTTTCATTGAGAGTTCCTCTGTGTCGTCACCGATAGGCTTGATGTCATCTTCAACCAACAACGCCGCCTGTGGTGAGACTTTTCTCCCGGACAGATCTTCAGATTCGGGCGGCCGCCGCTGCGGGCTAATTCGCTTGGCCATTTGGAGCAGATCGAAAGCTACGCCCCTGGCCATCAGGTCAGTTTCGGAAGTCTAAACTTCACGGCCGACGTCCGCGGAGACTTAATCTTCGACGGACTTGAGCCGCAGCCGAGCGTGCCGCACTGTTACGATGGGCATGATCTAGCTCTACCACCGAACAGTGCCTTGGTGGCCGCACATGGATCCGCTTTGGCCATTAGTCCGGAGCCGATCGCCCAGATCAAGGATCGGTGGATAGACGCCACCTTGGGGGCTCCAACTTCCACGGCGATGGAGCCGAACATTAATCTTGTCCCCCACAAAACTCGTGATTCCGAGGTGCCGGACTCCCTGCCGGACTCCAAATCTCCCACGCCCCTACCAATCGATTCGTATTGGGTGCCGGTTATGGAATTCACCACCGCGGACATCTTCCAACACTCGCCCTATGGCGACATCCTAAATTCGCTAAAGCGTCTCTCGTTATCGGGAGAGTCCTGGCCGGACTATGGCCAGGATGGTTGGGGTACGGACGACGAAGAAATTCAGAGCCCGCCCACCACCCACTTTGTAGCCATCGCCGATTTATCTAACCGACATGTTAGACTACGACTCCGACAACATCGACGCTATGAACGAGCGATGCCGGAGATTTATCAGAACCAGCGCCACTGAGGCATCGAAGACCACCTCGTCATACGACATATATATGGTGGACACCCCAAAAGATGGGGACGGCGAAGAAAGCGGAGGCGACTCTTTAAAGAAGCAGCCCAAATGCGGCGTCGGGCGCCGCCTAAATCCCGCCACAGAAGAATGGAGATTCCGCATAGGAGATAATAATACTCCAGAGAGTGCCGAAGACAATCCCTCCCGCAAGACTCAGCGCAGAGGATGTAGAAGCAAGCCCTCACGAGAGGGCGGCATTTAAGAGGTTGAGGATCATAACTATACGCCTCCCTCCGAAGACGAAGCAAGCCTCAACGATGATGAATTCGTCGTACCTGAGGATCCCGTCGAACAAGCGCAGGCTTATCGCCACAGAAAACAGCCTAAAGAAAAAGCAGCAACAGCTTCAAGCTGATCAGGACCTGCTGGACGATCGATGGACCAAGGTCCTCGCAGCCGGAGAGTATAAACTCGAATGCCCCTCCAAAAGTTACCCAAGACGCAAGCTGCTCCCCCGATTAGAGGAGGAAGCATACATACCTCCATCACCAGCGCACGATATGGCTGACCGACCACCCCGTGGTCGTGATGAGAGGCATCCAGTGCCCCCAGCCAAGACCGCACTTCAAAGATCGCTCCAAAAGTACGGCCAAGAGGGAACGCTACGGACTTGCGAGACATATTGAGGACAAAGCAAGGCAATCCAGATCCATCTACGATCACGGGCGCCCCACAACCCATGACGAATACCGTCGCACGGATACAATAACCCCGCCGGGCGAACACAGCAGACAGCGCTCTCTCGAGCTGCGTCGCGATATTGCTCAATACAGAGGCGCCGCACACCTGCTATGCTTCACTGACGAAGTAATAGATCATCAAATCCCTGAAAGGTTTAAACCCGTAAACATCGAATCTTACGATGGCACAACAGACCCCGCGGTTTGGATCGAATGTTATCTTCTCCACATCCATATGGCCCGCGGCGACGATCTTCATGCCATCAAGTATCTCCCACTCAAGCTTAAAGGACCAGCTCGACATTGGCTAAACAGCTTGCCCGCAGAGTCAATTGGGTGCTGGGAAGACCTGGAAGCCGCATTCCTCGACAACTTCCAGGGCACGTATGTGCGACCACCAGATGCCGATGACCTAAGCCACATTATTCAGCAGCTGCATTTAATCGCCGGATAATTCTGGACACGATTCTTGACAAAGAAAACCAAATCGTCGACTGTCCGGATGCAGAGGCCCTTGCAGCCTTCAAACATAACATCCAGGACGAATGGCTAGCCCGGCACCTGGGGTAGGAAAAGCCGAAATCTATGGCAGCCCTCACATCATTAATGACCCGCTCCTATGCGGGAGAGGGCAGCTGGCTAACTCGCAGCAACAATCTCCGCAAAAATTCTGGCAGTCCGGATACTAAGGACAACAACGGCAGGTCACGTCAAAACAAAAACAAATGCCGCATTAACGGCGACGATAAGGAGGATACGGCAGTCAACGCTGGAGTCCGAGGCTCTAAACCCGGTCAGCAGAAGAAGCCTTTCAAAAGAACCACTCCGGGTCCGTCCAATTTGGACCGAATACTCGACCGCTTATGCCAGATACATGGCACCCCTGAAAAACCAGCTAATCACACTAATAGAGATTGCTGGGTGTTCAAGCAGGCAGGCAAGTTAATTGCCGAAAACAACGACAAGGGGCTAAACAGCGACGACGAGGAAGAGACCCGACCGCCGAACAATAGAGGACAGAAGGGTTTTCCCCCACAAGTGTGGACGGTGAATATGATTTACGCGACCCATATACCCAAGAGGGAGAGGAAACGCGCACTAAGGGACGTCTATGCGATGGAGCCAGTCGCCCCGAAGTTCAATCCATGGTCCTCTTGTCCGATCACTTTCGATCGAAGAGACCATCCGACCAGCATACGCCATGGCGGATTCGCCGCATTGGTTTTAGACCCAATCGTCGATGGATTTCACCTCACGAGACTCCTGATGGACGGCGGCAGTAGCCTGAACCTGCTTTATTAGGATACAGTGCACAAAATGGGCATAGACCCCTCAAGGATTAAACCTACAAAGACAACCTTTAAAGGTGTCATACCAGGAGTGGAAGCCAACTGTACAGGCTCAGTCTCATTGGAAGTGGTCTTCGGATCCCCGGATAATTTCCGGAGCGAAGAGTTAATCTTCGACATAGTCCCGTTTCGCAGCGGCTATCACGCTCTGCTCGGACGAACCGCGTTTGCAAAATTCAACGCGGTGCCGCATTATGCATACCTAAAGCTCAAGATGCCAGGCCCTCGCAGAGTCATCACGGTCAATGGGAATACGGAACGCTCCCTCCGAACGGAGGAACATCTGGCGCTCTCGCGCGTAAGTCTGAGTAGCCTCTTAAGGCAATTCGCGATCCGCCGTTAAACGACCGGATACAGCAAAACGCTACCAAGCAATACCAACCAAGACCACCTGGCGCGATCGAGCATGCGAGTAATGCGGCCTAAACCTCGCCGCACAAGATGATCGCAAGAATAACACTCCGCATACATCATTACGCTTTGGAGATACCATGGGCACAGGGGAGGGGGCACGATCGCAACGGACCCAGAGTGCGGTTCGACCACACCGGGGGCTCGCAAGTGTGCCCCCATTTTTTTCTTGTCATTTTTTATTTTCCTTCTTTGTGTACACAGGACTCCGTTAACCAGAGGCCCTGTCCCGCGATGAACTTGCCGAACTGATGATGCAACAGTCAGGGACAAAAGAAGGCTGCGACGAACACCTAGGTGGTCTCAATTACGAGCATTAAATTTGATTATATACACCAAGTCCGCAGCTAACCCCTGGAGGGGGACATGTTTACTTAGTCCAAATCCCTTGCTTACCGCACTATTTGTATCAGTCCGCATTCATAGCAGACTTTCTTTCATAAATAATGCAGCACCTTTTTTGACTGCAATTACATTACCTTTTATATATATGCTCATTACATGACATCTTGCACCCGTATATTTTGGTACGGCCGAATACGCCAGGGGCTTCTGTTCCCCAAATTATGGTGTGATAAAGTCCGAACACTTTCATAGCATTATATGAATCGGCTCCGAATCATGTCTTGGGTCAATAGTTGGGTTTGCACGGCTCCCACGTTTTGGTGCCTTACGTTCCGTTCTATCGGCTAAGGTGGCACTGGGAGAAGCACTGCGATTGCGCCCCGGTTGAGCCGGGCGAGTGCCTCAGTGGAGAAAACTAAAACTGACTAGCATGATAAGGCGAGAGACTGGTCGCTGTTCGAGAAGTTTTTTCGGATCCTTAAAGACTCACGCCGCTTCGAGCGAAGTTCCGGACAATGTCCGACGAAGGCGAGGATAGCGCCCCGGATTCGGTCTTCCGAATACCAGGGGCTTCGCCGAAATTTAAAATTATAGAATTCTATGGCTAAGTGAGAGTGTTCAAGCATTATAAGTCCGGTTGCCTTGTTCATTGTGTTGAGCGCCTCCCTAGATGGACCCAAAAATGGGAACAAGAGTGCTCAAGTTTATCCCGAACACCCCAGCACTCGTGGCTTGGGGGCTGAAGCCAACGACTTGCCATCTCTCAGATTTTATAAACGGCCGCACAGAAGGTAATATTTTAAATTAAACAAGCATTGCTTAACGCGCACATGAACAAAGTTTCAGCGCGCAGGATAATACTATAACGAAGTTTACTCAAAGATTACATTTCTGGGGCACTCATCCGCAATATCGCGGGCTCCCTTCAGGACAGTCTTATAATACATCTCGGGCGTGCGATACTCCTTGCCCAGTGGCGGTGGGTCCGTGAGAAGCTTCTCCGCATCCAACTTGCCCTAATGCACCTTTGTGCGGGCAAGGCCCGACGAGCACCTTCAATACACGCGGAGCGCTTGATGACCTCCACCCAGGGGCACGCATCCACCAGCCGCCGCACGTGGCCGAAGTAGCTCCCAGGCATGTCCTGTTTAGGCCACAGCCGGACTATAAGGCCCTTCATGGCCTCCTCAGCTACCTTGTGGAGTTCGACCAGCTGCTTCAGCTGGTCGCGTGGGGGCACCGGATGGCCGGCCTGAAGGAAATATGCCCTAGAGGCAATAATAAAGTTATTATTTATTTCCTTATATCATGATAAATGTTTATTATTCATGCTAGAATTGTATTAACCGGAAACATAATACATGTGTGAATATATAGACAAACAGAGTGTCACTAGTATGCCTCTACTAGACTAGCTTGTTAATCAAAGATGGTTATGTTTCCTAACCATGAACAAAGGGTTGTTATTTGATTAATAAGGTCACATCATTAGTTGAATGATCTGATTGACATGACCCATTCCATTAGCTTAGCACACGATCGTTTAGTATGTTGCTACTGCTTTTATCCATGACTTATACATGTTCCTATAACTATGAGATTATGCAACTCCGTTTACGGAGGAACACTTTGGTGCTACCAAACGTCACAACGAATCGGGTGATTATAAAGGAGTACTACAGGTGTCTCCAAAGGCAGATGTTGAGTTGGCGTATTTCGAGATTAGGTTTTGTCACTCCGATTGTCGGAGAGGTATCTCTGGGCCTCTCGGTAATACACATCGCTTAAGCCTTGCAAGCATTACAACTAATGAGTTAGCTGTGGGATGATGTATTACGGAACGAGTAAAGAGACTTGCCGGTAACGAGATTGAACTAGGTATTGGATACCAACGATCGAATCTCGGGCAAGTAACATACCGATGACAAAGGGAACAACGTATGTTGTTATGCGGTCTGACCGATAAAGATCTTCATAGAATATGTAGGAGCCAATATGGGCATCCAGGTCCCGCTATTGGTTATTGACCGAGACGGTCTCGGTCATGTCTACATTGTTCTCGAACCGTAGGGTCCGCACGCTTAAGGTTTCGATGGCGGTTATATTATGAGTTTGTGTTTTTGATGTACCAAGAAGTTCGAGTCCCGGATGTGATCACGGACATGACGAGGAGTCTCAAATGGTCGAGATATAAAGATTGATATATTGGACGGCTATATTCGGACACCGTAAAGGTTCCAAGTTTCGGAGAAAACCGGAGTGCCGGAGGGGTTACGGAACCCCCCGGGGAAGTTATGGGCCTTAGTGGGCCAAGAGGGGAGAGAGAGGGCCGCACCAGGTGGTGGCGCCCAGGAGTCCGAATAGGACAAGGAGGGGGCGCGCCCCCTCCCCTCTCCTCTCCTCTCCTTCCTTCCCCTTCCTCCTTCCTAGTTGGACTAGGAAAGGGAGTCCTACTCCCACTAGGAGGAGGACTCCCTCCCTTGGCGCGCCTCCTAGGGCCGGCCGCCCTCCCCTTGCTCCTTTATATACGGGGCAGGGGGCACCCTAGAACACACAAGTTGATCCTTGAGATCGTTCCTTAGCCGTGCGGTGCCCCCTCCACCATAATCCACCTCGGTCATATCGTAGCGGTGCTAAGGCGAAGCCCACGCCGGTAGAACATCAAGATCATCACCACGCCGTCAGGCCGACGGAACTCTCTCTCCCGGTGCTTTGCTGGATCGGAGCCGAGGAGCGCCACCGAGCTGTACGTGTGTCAAGAACTCGAGGCGCTGGAGTAACGGCGATGGGATCGGTTGATCGCGAGGAGAACGCATTGAATACTTCCTCTATGTTGTGATCGCTTCGCTTCGGTCTCACGAGGGTACGAGACAACACTCTCCCTCTCGTTGCTATGCATCACCATGATCTTGCGCGTGTGTAGGAAATTTTTGAAATTACTACGTTCCCCAACAGTGGCATCCGAGCCTAGGTTTTATGGTTTGATGTTATATGCACGAGTAGAACACAAGTGAGTTGTGGGCGATATAAGTCATACCGCTTACCAGCATGTCATACTTTGGTTCGGGCGGTATTGTTGGATGAAGCGCCGGACCGACATTACGGTACGCTTACGCGAGACTGGTTTTACCGCCGTGCTATGCACACAGTGACTAGCGGTGTCGGTTTCTCCAACTTTAGTTGAACCGAGTGTGGCTACGCCGGTCCTTGCGAAGGTTAAAACAGCATCAACTTGACAAACTATCGTTGTGGTTTTGATGCGAGGTGAGATTGGTTCTTGCTTAAGCCCGTAGCAGCCACGTAAAACTTGCAACAACAAAGTAGAGGACGCCTAACTTGTTTTTGCAGGGCATGTTGTGATGTGATATGGCCAAGACGTGATGCTATATTTTATTGTATGAGATGATCATGTTTTGTAACCTAAGTTATCGGCAATCGGCAGGAGCCATATGGTTGTCGCTTATTGTATGAATGCAAACGCCTGTAATTTCTTTACTTTATCACTAAGCGGTAGCGATAGTCGAGAAGCAATAGATGGCGAAACGACAACGATGCTACGATGGAGATCAAGGTGTCGCGCCAAATGGCGATGGTGATCACGACGGTGCTTCGGAGATGGAGATCACAAGCACAAGATGATGATGGCCATATCATATCACTTATATTGATTGCATGTGATGTTTATCCTTTATGCATCTTATCTTGCTTTGATTGACGGTAGCATTTTAAGATGATCTCTCACTAAAATTATCAAGAAGTGTTCTCCTGAGTATGCACCGTTGCCAAAGTTCGTCGTGCCTGCACACCACGTGATGATCGGTGTGATAAGCTCTCACGTCCATCTACAACGGGTGCAAGCCAGTTTTGCACACGCAGAATACTCAGTTAAACTTGACGAGCCTAGCATATGCAGATATGGCCTCGAACACGGAGACCGAAAGGTCGAGCGTGAATCATATAGTAGATATGATCAACATAAGATGTTCACCATTGAAAACTACTCCATCTCACGTGATGATCGGTTATGGTTTAGTTGATTTGGGTCACGTGATCACTTAGATGACTAGAGAGATGTCTATCTAAGTGGGAGTTCTTAAGTAATATGATTAATTGAACTTAAATTTATCATGAACTTAGTCCTGGTAGTATTTTGGAAATTATGTTGTAAGATCAATAGCTTGCGTTGTTGCTTTCATATGTTTATTTTGATATGTTCCTAGAGAAAACTGTGTTGAAAGATGTTAGTAGCAATGATGCGGATTGGATCCGTGATCTGAGGATTATCCTCATTGCTGCACAGTATTATGTCCTTGATGCACCGCTAGGTGACAGACCTATTGCAGGAGCAGATGCAAACGTTATGAACGTTTGGCTAGCTCAATATGATGACTACTTGATAGTTTTGTGCACCATGCTTTATGGCTTAGAATCGGGACTTCAAAGATGTTTTGAACATCATGGACCATATGAGATGTTCCAGGAATTGAATTTAATATTTCAAGCAAATACCCGAGTTGAGAGATATGAAGTCTTCAACAAGTTCTATAGCTAAAAGATGGAGGAGAATCGCTCAACTAGTGAGCATGTGCTCAGATTGTCTGGGTACTTCAATCGCTTGAATCAAGTGGGAGTTAATCTTCCAGATAAGATAGTGATTGACAGAATTCTCTAGTCACCATCACCAAGTTAGTAGAACTTCGTGATGAACTATAGTATGCAAGGGATGATGAAAATTATTCCCGAGTTTTTCATAATGATGAAATCGTTGAAGGTAGAAATCAAGAAAGAACATCAAGTGTTGATGGTTGACAAGATCACTAGTTTCAAGAAAAGGGCAAAGAGAAAGAAAGGGGAACTTCAAGTAGATTGACAAGCAAGTTGTCACTCCCACGAAGAAGCCCAAAGCTGAACCAAAGCCTGAAACTGAGTGCTTATACTGCAAAGGAAATGGTCACTTGAAGCGGAACTGCCCCAAGTATTTGGCGGATAAGAAGGACGGCAAAGTAAACAAAGGTATATTTGATATACATGTTATTGATGTGTACTTTACTAGTGTTTATAGCAACCCCTCGGTATTTGGTACTGATTCAGTTGCTAAGAGTAGTAACTCAAACGGAGTTGCGAATAAATGTAAACTAGTTAAGGGTGAAGTGACGATGTGTGTTGAAAGTAGTTTCAAGATTGATATGATCATCATCGCACACTCCCTATACTTTCGGGATTAGTGTTGAACCTAAATAAATGTTATTTGGTGTTTGCGTTGAGCATGAATATGATTTGATCGTGTTTATTGCAATACGGTTATTCATTTAAGTAAAAGTATAAACTGTTGTTCTGTTTACATGAATAAAACCTTATATGGTTACACACCCAATGAAAATGGTTCATTGGATCTTGATTGTAGTGATACACATATTCATAATATTGAAACCAAAATATGCAAAGTTAATAATGATAGTGCAACTTATTTGTGGCACTGCCGTTTAGGTCATATTGGTGTAAAGCGCATGAAGAAACTCCATGCTGATGGGATTTTGGAATCACTTGATTATGAATCACTTGATGCTTAAGTAACCATGCCTCATGGGCAAGATGACTAAGACTCCGTTCTCCGAACAATGGAGCGAGCAACCGACTTATTGGAAATAATACATACCGATGTATGCGATCCAATGAGTGTTAAGGCTCGTGGCGGTATCGTTATTTTCGACCTTCACAGATGATTTGAGCAGATATGGGTATATCTACTTGATGAAACATAAGTCTGAAATAGTTGAAAGGTTCAAAGAATTTCAGAGTGAAGTGGAAAAATCATCGTGACAAGAAAATAAGGTTTCTACGATCTGATCGCGGAGACAAATATTTGAGTTACGAGTTTGGTCTTCAATTAAAACAATGTGGAATAGTTTCACAAATTCATGCCACCTGGAACACCACATCATAATGGTGTGTTCGAACGTCATAACCGTACTTTATTGGATATAGTACAATCTATGATGTTTCTTACCGATTTACCAATATCGTTTTTGGGATCATGCGTTAGTGACAGCTGCATTCACGTTAAATGGGGCACCATCTAAACCCGTTGAGACGACACTATATGAACTGTGGTTTAGCAAGAAACCAAAGTTGTCGTTTCTTAAAGTTTGGGGCTGCGATGCTTATGTGAAAAAGTTTCATCCTGATAAGCTCAAACCCAAATCGGAGAAGTGCGTCTTCATAGAATACCCAAAGGAAATTGTTGGGTACACCTTCTATCACAGATCCGAAGGCAAAACTTTCGTTGCTAATAAATGGATCCTTTCTAGAAAAGGAGTTTCTCTCGAAAGAAGTGAGTGGGAGGAAAGTAGAACTTGATGAGGTAATTGTACCTTCTCCTTATTGAAAGTAGTTCATCACGAAATCTGTTCTGTGACTACTGCACCAATTAGTGAGGAAGCTAATGATGATGATCATGTAACTTCAGATCAAGTTACTACGAATCTCGTGAGGTAAACCAGAGTAAGATCCGCACTGAGTGGTACGGTAATCCTGTTCTGGAAGTCATGTAACTAGACCATGATGAACCTACGAACTATGAGGAAGCGATGATGAGCCCAGATTCCGCGAAATGGCTTGAGGCCATGAAATCTGAGATGGGATCCATGTATGAGAACAAAGTGTGGACTTTGATGGATTTGCCCGATGATCGGCAAACCATAGAAAATAAATGGATCTTCAAGAGGAAGACGGACGTTGATAGTAGTGTTACTATCTACAAAGCTAGACTTGTCGAAAAAGGTTTTTGACAAAGTTCAAGGTGTTGACTACAATGAGATTTTCTCAACTGTAGCGATGCTTAAGTCTGTCCGAATCATGTTAGCAATTGCCACAATTTATGAAATTTGGCAAATGGATGTAAAAACTGCATTCCTGAATGGGTTTCGGAGGAAGAGTTGTATATGATGCAACCGAAGGTTTTATCGATCCAAAGGAGCTAACAAAGTGTGCAAGCTCCAGCGATCCATCTATGGACTGGTGCAAGCATCTCGAGTTGGAATATACGCTTTGATAAGTTGATCAAAGCATATAGTTTTTCTGAGACTTGCGGTGAAGCCTGTATTTACTAGAAAGTGAGTGGGAGCACTACAAGCATTTCGATAAGTATATGTGAATGACATATTGTAGATCGGAAATAATGTAGAATTATTCGCAAAGCATAAAGGAGTGTTTGAAAGGAGTTTTCAAAGAAAGACCTCGGTGAAGCTGCTTACATATTGAGCATCAAGATCTATAGAGATAGATCAAGACGCTTGATAAGTTTTTTCAATGAGTACATACCTTGACAAGATTTTGAAGTAGTTCAAAATGGAACTGTCAAAGAAAGAGTTCTTGCCTGTGTTACAAGGTGTGAAATTGAGTTAGACTCAAAACCCGACCACGGCAGAAGATAGAAAGAGAATGAAAGTCACTCCCTATGCCTTGGCCATAGGTTCTATAAAGTATGCCATGCTGTGTACCAGATCTATTGTATACCCTACACTGTTTTTGGCAAGGGAGTACAATAGTGATCTAGGAGTAGATCACTGGACAGCGGTCAAAATTATCCTTAGTGGAATAAGGATATGTTTCTCGATTATGGAAGTGAAAAAAGGTTCGTCATAAAGGGTTACGTCGATGCAAGTTTTGACACCGATCTGGATGACTCTAAGTCTCGATCTAGATACATATTGAAAGTGGGAGCAATTAGCTAGAGTAGCTCCGTGCAGAGCATTGTAGACATAGAAAATTGCAAAATACATAACGGATCTGAATGTGAAAGACCCGTTGACTAAGATTCTCTCACAAGCAAAACATGATCATACCTTAGTACTCTTTGGGTGTTAATCACATAGCGATGTGAACTAGATTACTGAATCTAGTAAACCCTTTGGGTGTTGGTCACATGGCGATGTGAACTATGGGTGTTAATCACATCATGATGTGAACTATCGATGTGAATCACATGGTGATGTGATCTAGATTATTGACTCTAGTGCAAGTGGGAGACTGAAGGAAATATGCCCTAGAGGCAATAATAAAGTTATTATTTATTTCCTTATATCATGATAAATGTTTATTATTCATGCTAGAATTGTATTAACCGGAAACATAATACATGTGTGAATATATAGACAAACAGAGTGTCACTAGTATGCCTCTACTAGACTAGCTTGTTAATCAAAGATGGTTATGTTTCCTAACCATGATCAAAGGGTTGTTATTTGATTAATAAGGTCACATCATTAGTTGAATGATCTGATTGACATGACCCATTCCATTAGCTTAGCACACGATCGTTTAGTATGTTGCTACTGCTTTTATCCATGACTTATACATGTTCCTATAACTATGAGATTATGCAGCTCCCGTTTACCGAGGAACACTTTGGGTGCTACCAAACGTCACAACGTAACTGGGTGATTATAAAGGAGTACTACAGGTGTCTCCAAAGGCAGATGTTGAGTTGGCGTATTTCGAGATTAGGTTTTGTCACTCCGATTGTCGGAGAGGTATGTCTGGGCCCTCTCGGTAATACACATCACTTAAGCCTTGCAAGCATTACAACTAATGAGTTAGCTGTGACATGATGTATTACGGAACGAGTAAAGAGACTTGCCGGTAACGAGATTGAACTAGGTATTGGATACCGACGATCGAATCTCGGGCAAGTAACATACCGATGACAAAGGGAACAACGTATGTTGTTATGCGGTCTGACCGATAAAGATCTTCGTAGAATATGTAGGAGCCAATATGGGCATCCAGGTCCCGCTATTGGTTATTGACCGGAGACGTGTCTCGGTCATGGCTACATTGTTCTCGAACCGTAGGGTCCGCACGCTTAAGGTTTCGATGACGGTTATATTATGAGTTTGTGTATTTTGATGTACCGAAGAAGTTTGGAGTCCCGGATGTGATCACGGACATGACGAGGAGTCTTGAAATGGTCAAGACATAAAGATTGATATATTGGACGGCTATATTCGGACACCGGAAAGGTTCCGGAAGTTTCCGGAGAAAACCGGAGTGCCGGAGGGGTTACCGAACCCCGGGAAGTTATGGGCCTTAGTGGGCCAAGAGGGGAGAGAGGGCCGCACGGTGGTGGCGCCCTGTGGGAGTCCGAATAGGACAAGGAGGGAGGGCGCAGCCCCCCTTTCCCTCTCCCTCTCCCTCTCCTTCCTTCCCCCTTCCTCCTTCCTAGTTGGACTAGGAAAGGGGAGTCCTACTCCCACTAGGAGGAGGACTCCCCCCTCCCTTGGCGCGCCTCCTAGGGCCGGCCGGCCCTCCCCCTTGCTCCTTTATATACGGGGGCAGGGGGCACCCTAGAAGACACAAGTTGATCCTTGAGATCGTTCCTTAGCCGTGTGCGGTGCCCCCCTCCACCATAATCCACCTCGGTCATATCGTAGCGGTGCTTAGGCGAAGCCCTGCGTCGGTAGAACATCAAGATCGTCACCACGCCGTCGTGCTGACGGAACTCTCTCTCCCCGGTGCTTTGCTGGATGGGAGCCCGAGGAGCGTCACCGAGCTGTACGTGTGTCAAGAACTCGGAGGCGCCGGAGTAACGGCGATGGGATCGGTTGGATCGCGAGGAGAACGCGACGACTACTTCCTCTACGCCAGATCGCTTCGCTTCGGTCTCACGAGGGTACGAGACAACACTCTCCCCTCTCGTTGCTATGCATCACCATGATCTTGCGTGTGTGTAGGAAATTTTTTGAAATTACTACGTTCCCCAACACGGCCTCAGCATACTGAGACCAGAAGACCTTCTCCGTCGAGCTCCCCTCCTCGCCACGATAGAATGCGTCGGCATCAGACGCACTACGCGGCAAATCTGCAAACGCCCCTGGAGAGCTCCGAATGCGGGTAAGTGTCAGGTAGTTTACATTAACATGCCTGCTTTGCATGAAAAATGCCTTACCCGTCGCTATCTTCTTTATATCCTCAACCTCCTGAAGGGCCTTATGGGCCTCGGCCTTGACGGACTTGGCACTTTCAAGAGCCGAGGCAAGCTCGGACTCTCGAGTCTTGGAGTCACGCTCCAAACTCTCATGCTTCTCCATGAGAGCCTGGAGCTCTTGCCGAACTTCCGCCACCTGTGCCTCCTGCCTTTCTCGCTCCGCCCGTTCCGCGGCTGCACTGCGTTCAGCCGTGGACACAGCCTCCTTCAGGGCTGCCACCTCGTTAGTGGCCCCTGCAATACCCGTATTATCTTTATTAACTTTATCGCAACCAAAACCCTTTTCTATAATGTAACTATTAAAAGTGGTGTTACTCACCTTCTTTGTCTTCGAGCTGCTTCTTGGCATGGCCGAGCTCTTGCTCGGACCGCTCGAGATCCTTCTTCAACACATCGACCTCCGCCGATAGTGCGGCAGAGGTCAGCAGCGCAGCCTGCAAACCCATATTGACATATTTTAAGCAACCCTGCGTATATCTTGTTAGATCCTCAGTCCAGCTTTTTCTTTCCGAACACCGAACTGAGCATTAGGGGCTACTGTCTATGCGGTATTACATTACATAACTTTAACTTCTTACCTCAAAGCCTGTTAGAAGGCTGCTGCAGGCTTCGGTCAGCCCGCTCTTGGCGAGCTGAACCTTCTGAATCACCGCACCCATGATAGTGCGGTGTTCTTCCTCGATGGAAGCGCCTTTAAGCACCTCCAACAAGTTATCCGGCGCATCCGGTTGGACGGAGGCCACCGGTGTCACGGTCTTTCCCTTCTTTCGAAGGGGCCGCCCGCCGGACTCTGGAACCACTGCGGGTTCCGATGTAGAGTCCGGCACAAAGTCCGGGAGGCAACCTGACGGTGCCTCCGGAGCCTCCTCCTGATGGGTCCCTCTCTGGGATCCCACCTCGGCGTCCTCACCGGCACGGGAGGTAGTGGCAGTCAGAAGTGAATCCACATCCAACGGGGCCAATGACCCGCTTGATGAAGCGGGGAGATCATCATCAGCCGGACTACAGACAGAATGCGGCGTTAGAAGGACACTACGTGACACGAAAGAAATTGCATATCAAGGATCCGGATACTTACGATCTTGCGGACGCTCGCCCTTGAGGCCACTCATCCTCGCCAACGCTGGAGTTGGCGAACTGTCCGGGGATAGTCCTCCCCTCTTGACCCTTGGCCTCCCCTATTGGGGAAGCCTTCCTCTTCTTCTCTCCTCCTCCGGAGAGAGTCTTCCTCCTCCTCCTCGTCTTCGGGGGAGGAGTCCACCTCGTCGTCGGACACCTGATTGCGGGAACTCTTTCGAGTCCCCGCCGCCACCTTCTTGGCCTTCTTCTCCGGCACCACATGTGGTGCCAGAACCAGCAGCCCCGCCAAACGGGCATCCACTGGGTCTTCTGGCATGGGAGCCGGGCTAATAAGCTGCTTGGCCTTCTCCATCCATTCCTGTCAAAGGAAAAGAAAGAATGAAACCCTCTTAGAATCAATTCGATTACTACAAAGTGTCCCGTAATGGGGTTGAATCACTTACCTCGATAGTTGGATGCTACGAGCTAAATCCGCGATCTTCCGTCGCGGATGCGGGGGCTTCGGCGCCCTTAAACAACACCCTCCAGGCGCCTTCGTGTGTCGTATCAAAGAGCCCGCTCAACGCCTGGTGCTGTTCCAGATTGAACTCCCACAGATTGAATGCCCGTTCTTGGCATGGGAGAATCCGGCGGATGAGCATGACTTGGACCACGTCGACGAGCCTGAGCTTATTGCTCACCAGCTTTTGGATGTAGGCTCGGAGTCCCGTCACCTCCTTCGGATTGCCTCACAGCAAGCCCTTCTCTTTCCAGGAGGTGAGCTGCGTGGGGACTGCCGCCCATGCGGGCTTGCGCGGCTCGGTGATGTAGAACCACCCCGATTGCCACCCCTTGACGGAGTCCACGAAGGCCCCTTCGAGCCAAAGGACGCTGGGCAATTTACCCAACATGGAGCCTCCGCATTCCGCTTGCGTGCCCTTCACAACCTTCGGCTTGACGTTGAAGGTCTTGAGCCACAGGCCGAAGTGGGGCCGAATGCAGAGGAAGGCCTCGCACACGACAATGAACGCCGAGATGTTGAGGATGAAGTTCGGCGCCAGATCGTGGAAATCCAGGCCGTAGTAGAACATGAGCCCCCGTACGAATGGATGGAGTGGAAAGCCCAGTCCGTGGAGGAAGTGGGAAAGGAAGACGACCCTCTCATGAGGCCCAGAGGTAGGGATGAGTTGCCCCTCGTCGGGCAACCGATGCGCGATATCGCCGGAAAGGTATCCGGCGTTGCGCAGCTTGGTGATGTGCTCCTCCTTAACGGTGGAGGCCAACCATTTGCCTCTCGCTCCGGACATATTCGGGGAAGGTCGAGGCGAGATGCGCAAGCTTGGGCGTTGGAGCTTGAGTGCGCGGAGATGGATAAGCAAAGGAGGAAGAAGGCGTAGGTGAGAAGGTAAATCCTTATCCCTTATATATAGGCGGACGAAACTGTGTGTCCCCCACCTGCCTGGTAAAACTCGCTTATCTCCCAAGCGCCACCATCAATGGCGCGGTTGGGTTACCCACGTCCGTATTGATGAGAATCCCGGAATAAGGGGAACACGATCTCTGCTTCGACAAGACGTGCCAAGGAAACCGCTTCGCTAAACGTGCTGAGGTGGTATAAAGTAAAAAATGATTCAAACAGTGGCTTGGTAGCGGTGTGATGTCACGCCGCATAATACGTCAGCAGATTGAACTAGTGTACATTTTATTCTCTCTACGGTGGAATGTGGAATTTATTTTGCAGAGCCGGACACTATCCTGGTGTTCATGATCTTCTCTGGATTATTCAAGGGAGGAACCCGCCTTGCAATGCCGAACATTATGCGCCGGACTTATCGTCATTGAAGCCTGGTTCAGGGCTACTGAGGGAGTCCTGGACTAGGGGTGTCCGGACAGCGGACTATCATCCTCCGCTGGACTCCAAGACTACGAAGATACAAGATTGAAGACTCCGTCCCGTGTCCAGATGGGACTTTCCTTGGCGTGGAAGGCAAGCTTGGCAATACGGATATGTAGATCTCCTACCATTGTAACCGACTGTAACCCTAGCCTCCTCCGGTGTCTATATAAACCGGAGGGCTTTAGTCCGTAGGACATAACATACATTACAACAATCATACCATAGGCTAGCTTCTAGGGTTTAGCCTCCTTGATCTCGTGGTAGATCCACTCTTGTACTACCCATATCATCAATATTAATCAAGCAGGACGTAGGGTTTTACCTCCATCGAGAGGGCCCGAACCTGGGTAAAAACATCGTGTCCCTCGTTTCCTGTTACCATCCGCCTAGACGCACAGTTCGGGACGCCCTACCCGAGATCCACCGGTTTTGACACCGACACTTCCGCTTTCGGTCTACGAGGGTACGTGGACAACACTCTCCCCTCTCGTTGGTATGTCATCACCATGATCTTGCGTGTGCGTAGGAATTTTTTTGAAATTACTACGTTTCCCAACAAGTATGAGTGTGCATAGCATACCATCCCCTCCCTTTCTTGTTCGAGTTTCCTTCACCAACCCCATAGTACCTTGATCAACACTATTATTTGGATATGCTTCTCATCTGAGAAAGAATAGTTATTGAGAGACAGTTGTATCATTGTCTAGATAGACTTGTTCAAGGGGCAATAATGGAGGTGGCGTATCTAGTATAGGCACACTCGAGAGAAGAATAAAAAAAGTAGACACAACCTGATAATTTATTGAGATTTGAATTGAGGATTCAACATACATCAACTATCCTACATGTGAATCAAATCCACATCCTACATGGGCATTGGGCTTTAGTTGGACTACCACTTCATGGACAAGCCATGTGGTCCATGTAGTCTACGTTGCAAAGGCGGGAGGACAAGGAGCAAATAGTTGTCGATGGCTGGGCATTGAAGCTATTTGTCAAGAAATTTGTTTCCCGACATGGTTCGTTTATTTCATTGTTTAGTATTTGATATCGGTTCTATGCTCTACTATGTAACCTTCTTCTCACGTTTTGGATCTAGCTCTTGGTGGTCATGAGTTCTTTATTTATGTTAACTATTATTGTTGTGCCCACTTGTTCGACAAGAGACTATAAAGTTAACTAAGATCCTCCTGTATTTATATTAATATAGTTGGCACTGATGTCATCATCAACCTTGAAAATTACTCATATTTGTCAAGTAGGAGGTCAAGCTAGATCTGTCTAGTGCATCATCTATGGTCACATATGGTTTATTACCTATTCTAAACCCAATGAGTATTGCAGAATGACATGTGCCTGCGGGGAGGAATGAGTTAGTCTTTTCTTTCAAGGGGCGATGGCATGCCTAATAATTGACAATAAAAAATTAAACGCCTACATCAAAAGTGTAACCCAAAACAAGGAATATGCGCCATTGCAATTTTACCGCACAAAGTCATCAGTATTATGTAATTGAATGTTCCCCATGTTGTGACTTTGATGGTCACATGTACAAAAAAATAAGATCGCTTTAGCATTTTGTGTCCATGAGAGATGATAAGCCCAAATAATCTCCATGGTGAAATTAAGATGTGCCACTACATTCCACCTCATGGCTATCTTGGAGTCCTTCATGTAATCAAAAGTTCGCCATATGGTGACTTTGATAATCACATATACTAATGGGGAGGAGCAAGGTGACATTTTGTGCTAAGGAGAAACAATATTCCGTATTAATTGACCTTCGGGAGCTAATCGCCTCCATCAAGTACACACTTTCTTTGTTATCCTATAACTGGATTCCCCAGAAGCACAAGAATCCTTAGAATAGGATTACAACTCAACACTTCTGTTTTGAGATATTGAGAAGAGTTGCTCTTTGGAGAGCACGGTACTATGAAAGTTGTAACTTGTGTTCCGGCGGGGTTATTATCTCGCCACTCTATTCTCAACTATTTCAATTCTAGCAAACGGAGGCTGTTAGGTCAAAGCCTTAGCGCACGCCTTGTAGTTTTGAAGTGGGGCGAGACAACTTTATCTAGGAGCCTCTTTTCCTTCTGACCAGCTCCCTGAAAATAATGTTCGACTTGCATGTGTAGTCAGTGTAGACATGTCATTGCATTTCCACCACTATGATATCACACTAGTAGAAAAGGGGGCAATGGTCCAGGCCGGTCCAGCCATTAGTCCCGGTTCAATCCAGAACCGGGACCAATGGGGGCATCGGACCCGGTTCATGAGCCCCGGGGGCCGGCCGGGCCACGTGGGCCATTGGTCCCGGTTCGTCTGGACCTTTTGGTCCCTGTTGGTGGGATGAACCGGGACCAATGGGCCTCGCTCCTGGCCCACCACCATTGGTCCCGGTTCGTGGCTCGAACCGGGACCAAAGGCAAACCTTTAGTCCCGGTTCATGCGACCAACCGGGACCAATGGTGGTGCCTATATATACCCCCTCGCGCAAGAGCAGAGCACACCGCCTCTTTTTTCCGCCGAGGGGAGAGGGCTTGGTGGTGCTCTAGCTCACCTCATATGCACACAAGGTGTTCGATGGAATGCCCGAGCCACACTACTTAAGGTTTCTCCTCTCCAAGCTCGACCGCCAAGCTCCATTTTCCTCCATATTTATCTAGGTTTAGCGGTCCGTCACGCCCGTCCCGTCATCAACGTCGCCGATCACCCGCACCGATCTCATCGCGGCACCACCGTGGTGAGCCTCTTGTTCTTATCTTCTTTCCAAAAGGAAAAATATTCTTATTTGTATGTTTAGATAGATATATACTTGTATAATTTTCTTACTTTTATTATTGCATCTTATATAGTGCGATGGTTTTGGTATCTGCCCCGTCGGCCCTCGCCCCACATCTATGATTCGGATGTGGTATATATTATCTTTTCATAACTATTGGTTCATTTATTGTTTATGACAATTATGCCGACCAACGTGACATAGATTTTATTCATCTAGGAGGTTGTTGAACCGAAATTCCAACCGACCCTATTGTCGAGAGGTTAAATTTAGTTGAAGAAGAAAACAATTTTTGAAGGAAAAATTAGAAAAATTGAGGAGGAGAAGATGATATTGGAGTTGCATGTTGCGGATGTCGCCGATGATCACAAGATCAAGATGGATGCAATGCGCTTGAAGATTAGAAAGATTAGAAAATATGCCATTCATACCGAGGCTTGGTATCATTATGCCGTTGGATCAGTTGTTACATTGGTTGCGATTATGATCGCATTTGTTTTCGCATTGAAATGTTTTACATAGTTTCAGTGTATGGTTTAATTAATTTAGATGCTCGCAGAGCTTTATGTTGTTAGATGAGAACTATGTATGTACTTTGGTTTTAATGTGATGATGAACTTCTATTAATTTGGTCACTTAATTAATTATCTATTCATGATGTTCTCTAATGATTTTTGACACACTTAATTATATATAATGCACAGATGAACCGCAATGGATGTACGGTTCAAGACACACCTCCGAGTACATTAAGGGCGTGCATAATTTTCTCGAAGTGGCTGAGGCAAACAAGCAGAATGGTTTTATGTGTTGTACATGCCCTATATGTGGGAATACGAAGTCTTACTCTGACCGGAAAATCCTCCACACCCACCTGCTTTACAAGGGTTTCATGCCACACTATAATGTTTGGACGAGGCACGGAGAAATAGGGGTTATGATGGAAGACGGCGAAGAAGAAGAGTACGATTACAACTATGTGCCCCCTGAATATGGTGATGCTCCAGAAGATCAAGAGGAACCAGACGATGTGCACGATGATGCTGCAACGGGAGAAGCTGCTGAAGATCAAGAGGAACCAGACGATGTGCCCGATGATGATGATCTCCGCCGGGTCATTGTCGATGCAAGGACGCAATGCGAAAGTCAAAAGGAGAAGCTGGAGTTCGATCGCATGCTAGAGGACCACAAAAAAGGGTTGTACCCCAATTGCGAAGATGGAAACACAAAGCTCGGCACCGTACTGGAATTGCTGCAAGTGGAAGGCGAGAATCTTGTGCTCGATAAAGGATTTGAGAAGCTACTTAAAATATTGAAGAAGAAGCTTCCAAAGGATAACGAATTGCCCGACAAGACATACGCAGCAAAGAAGGTCGTATGCCCTCTAGGATTGGAGGTGCAGAAGACACATGCATGCCCTAATGATCTGCATCCTCTATGCGGTGCGTATAAGGATCTGAACGCATGCCCGGTATGCGGTGCATTACGGTATAAGATCGACGAGATGACCTGGTGATGTTGACGGCGAGCCCCCGGAAGAGGGTTCTGCGAAGGTGATGTTGTATGCTCCTATAATACCACGGTTGAAACGTCTGCTCGAAACGGAGAGCATGCCAAGTTGATGCGATGGCACAGTGAGGACCGTAAGAAAGACGGAAGTTGAGAGCACCCCGACGGGTCGCATGGAGAAAAATTGAGAGAAAGTACTGGGATGAGTTTGCAAGTGAGCCAAGGAATGTATGGTTTGCTTTAAGCGCGGATGGCATTAATCCTTTCGGGGAGCAGAGCAGCAATCACAGCACCTGGCCCATGACTCTATGTATGTATAACCTTCCTCCTTGGATGTGCATGAAGCGGAAGTTCATTATGATGCCAGTTCTCATCCAAGGCCCTAAGCAACCCGGCAATGACATTGATGTGTACCTAAGGCCATTAGTTGAAGAACTTTTACAGCTGTGGAATGGAAACGGTGTACGTACGTGGGATGAGCACAAACAGGAGGAATTTAACCTAAAGGCGTTGCTGTTCGTGACCATCAACGATTGGCCCGCTCTCAGTAACCTTTCAGGACAGACAAACAAGGGATACCACGCATGCACGCACTGTTTACTTGACACCGATAGTATATACCTGGCAAGCTGCGGGAAGAATGTGTACCTGGGCCATCGTCGATTTCTTCCGACCAACCATCAATGTCAAAAGAAAGGCAAGCATTTCAAAGGCGAGGCAGATCACCGGAAGAAGCCCGCCATGCGTACCGGTGATCACGTACTTGCTATGGTCAATGATTTACACGTAATCTTTGGAAAGGGTCCCGGCGGACTAGCTGTTCCGAGTGACGCTGAGGGACACGCACCCATGTGGAAGAAGAAATCTATATTTTGGGACCTACCCTACTAGAAAGACCTAGAGGTCCGCTCTTCGATCGACATGATGCACGTGACGAAGAACCTTTGCGTGAACCTGCTAGGCTTCTTGGGCGTGTATGGGAAGACAAAAGATACAGCTGAGGCACGAGAGGATCTGCAATGTTTGCACGAAAAAGACGGCATGCCTCCAAAGCAGTATGAAGGTCCTGCCAGCTATGCTCTTACCAAAGAAGAGAAGGAAATCTTCTTTGAATGCCTGCTTAGTATGAAGGTCCCGACTGGCTTCTCGTCGAATATAAAAGGAATAATAAATATGGCAGAGAAAAAGTTTTAGAACCTAAAGTCTCATGACTGCCACGTGATTATGGCGCAACTGCTTCCGGTTGCATTGAGGGGGCTTCTACCGAAAACGTCCGATTAGCCATTGTGAAGCTATGTGCATTCCTCAATGCAATATCTCGAAGGTGATCGATCCGAAACCATACCAAGGCTAAGGAGTGATGTGGTGCAATGTCTTGTCGGTTTGAGCTGGTGTTCCCACCATCCTTCTTCAATATCATGACACACGTTCTAGTTCATCTAGTTGACGAGATTGTCATTACGGGCCCGTATTTCTACACAATATGTACCCCTTTGAGAGGTTCATGGAGTCCTAAAGAAATACATCCGTAACGCGCTAGGCCGAAGGAAGCATCTCCATGGGCCATCAAACAGAGGATGTCATCGGGTTTTGTGTTGACTTCATTCCTGGCCTTAAGAAGATAGGTCTCCCTAAATCGCGGTATGAGGGGAGACTGATCGAAAAGGCACGCTTGGAAAGGACTCAATAATATGCAGGACGGATATTCTTGGTCTCAAGCCCACTACACAGCTTCTCTGAACTCTACCTTGGTGACCCGTATGTCAATGAACACAAGAACATCTGCGCTTCAAACACCCGAGAAAGGCGACGATTGGATTACATGTGAACACATCGGGACTTTCAGCAGTTGGTTGGAAGCACGTATCAGAGGTGACAGCACTGTTTGTGAGGAGCTGTACTTGTTATCCAGGGGACCATCTTTGACTGATTTGGAAAGGATACGAGATAAATGGGAATACATTTTACACGATTGACCAAGATCAAAAGAGCACCAACCAAAACAGCGGTGTCCGCTTTGATGCAACAACCGAGAGGGGAAAGGACACATATTATGGTTACATAGTGGACATATGGGAACTTGACTACGGACATGATTTTAAGGTCCCTTTGTTTAAGTGCAAATGGGTCAATCTGTCAGAGGGGGGGCATGTAGACCCCAAGACGGAATGACAACAGTGGATCTGAAAAATCTTGGGTACACCGACGAACCGTTCGTCCTAGCCAACGATGTGGCACAGGTTATCTATGTGAAGGACATGTCCAAGAGACCGAGAAAGAGAAAAGATAAGGAAGCAAATACATCATACGATGAGCCAAAGCGCCACATAGTTCTTTCGGGAAAAAGGGACATCGTGGGAGTGGAGGACAAGACAGACATGTCGAAGATTATGAAAAGTTTCATGAAATTCCTCCTTTAAAGTCAAGGCTGACCTGACATCCCGATAAACGATGAAGATTATCCATGGTTACGGCGCAATAAGCAAATGACACAAGCGAAGAAAAAATGAAGACTTTCTCCGCAACTATTGTTCGCTTATGATACCATTGTAATGGATTTACTATGATACCATTGTTCGTTTTGTACATGCACATGCTATGTGTGGGTCAATTTATGATACCATGCCAACTTTCAACTTTTTCAGAGTTCATTTGAAATGCTTTAATGTGTTATGGTTCGGCCCTCGTAATAATTAAAAATAGCAACAATAAGTATTTTGTTGTAAGTAGAAACAAAATAAAATAAATAAAGCAAGAAAGAAAACAAAAAAAAAGTGTTTTCAAATTTGAAAAGTAATGGCACTAACAGAAAGTTTATAATTTTCCTAAAACTAAAAGCAAAAAGAATTAAAAATAAAGCAAAAAACAAAAGAAAATAAATAATGCAGAAAACAAAACAAAAAACAACAATAAGTATTTTTTTGTAAGTAGAAACAAAATAAAATAAATAAAGCAAGAAAGAAAACAAAAAAAGTGTTTTCAAATTTGAAAAGTAATGGCACTAACAGAAAGTTTATAATTTTCCTAAAACTAAAAGCAAAAAGAATTAAAAATAAAGCAAAAACAAAAGAAAATAAATAATGCAGAAAACAAAACAAAAAAACAACAATAAGTATTTTTTGTAAGTAGAAACAAAATAAAATAAATAAAGCAAGAAAGAAAACAAAAAAGTGTTTTCAAATTTGAAAAGTAATGGCACTAACAGAAAGTTTATAATTTTCCTAAAACTAAAAGCAAAAAGAATTAAAAAATAAAGCAAAAAACAAAAGAAAATAAATAATGCAGAAAACAAAACAAAAAAACAACAATAAGTATTTTGTTGTAAGTAGAAACAAAATAAAATAAATAAAGCAAGAAAGAAAACAAAAAAAGTGTTTTCAAATTTGAAAAGTAATGGCACTAACAGAAAGTTTATAATTTTCCTAAAACTAGAAGCAAAAAGAATTAAAAAATAGAGCAAAAAACAAAAGAAAATAAATAATGCAGAAAACAAAACAAAAAAACAACAATAAGTATTTTGTTGTAAGTAGAAACAAAATAAATTAAATAAAGCAAGAAAAAAAGTGCCACCTACTGGGCCCCCACGGCCTGAATACGACTTGTATCCCTAATTTGGGCCAGGATTCAGGCCCGCAGAAGGCCCAGAAGGCCCAACAGGCAAAGAAGTAGCAAGTAGGCCCATAAGCCTGCAGTAGGAAGGAGTTCAAGAGGGGAGCGGCAGTGGGGCTTATAAACCACTGCGCTCCCCTCTCAACTAGCGAGGTGGGACTAAACTTTGGCCCCGATGCGGGCAGCGCAGGGGCCTTTGGTCCCGGTTGGTGGCACCATGAAGGTAGTGACTCAAATGTCGGCCTCCCTAACGGGAAGAAAAATCACTCTCACTTTGGTAACCTGAATCTTTTATGGATTCAAGCAACCATGTTGGATTTGTGTATTATTTATTTCCACATATAACATTTGAAACAAAAGAAATTAGTTTAGAATAGGAGTCTTGCAGACACTCTTGTCAATAATGTGAATTTATGGGAAATCATATTATGTGCATCAAAATAAGCCAAAACTAGTGGCTTAAGAGATACGTGTACAATCTTTCAATGGGTATGCCTCCTACAAAATTCATAATGTTAATCGGTTGCAGAAGTTTAAGTTGAGAATGAAGCTTGGGCAACATATTTCCACACATCCGTCGTGTCTAGGCTCGTCTGAAGCCTAGATAACCTTAGTCATGGGATCAATGAAGGCTATTAGTATGTTGATCTGGTTTTTAACTCAAGTCCTCCTTGCTTGATACCTATTGAATGGAAAGTACATAATCAATTTACTTAAGTGGGTGAACAATGTTGGCTAGTATATTTGAACACTCACCTCACTTGCATCTTTTCGGGCCATATAATGCACCGTGTCTGAAACATTTTTTTTCTAAAGACTAAATTCCAATGGAAATATTTAACTAACTTAGTAGCAATCTCGTATGTCAAGAATATTTGGCCAATGAAAAGGAGCGCTCAAATGCTACTTGTTGGCAGTGAGAAAAATATGGGTTGTGTTAGCATTATTCACCAAAGCACACACAAGTCAAGTTCTCTTTTTCCTCCCATGTTGATCCTCCATGGTTCGACATTGGACATTACAAAGAGAACAAGTTATCTTCACACACCAACTAGAGCTAGGGACAAGAACATGGATGTTCCACGGTGGATGTCCATATGGTGCAATGAGTGACACTTGGGTTTATAAGAACATATAATATACACATTTAAAGCAATTAATGTGCTTTTTTGCCTACTACGAGAAAATATCATTTCTGAAAAGAAAATTAGGTAAGAGATAGTGGTCTTTGTATGTAAAAGCATTATTTGCCTCCGCTTGGTGTTCACGCTGTTTGATTTATGGCAAAAATGGAAAATCATGGGACAATAATTTTGATATTCTTTGTGGGAAGGCGAGGAGTTTTCACTTTTCACATCAGCAAAGTATTATTTTCTTATAGGGTGACATGCAGTGTTCTAACTATGAATTTGTGAATTGTTGTCCATTTAAAATTGGTTTCTTCCATAAATTATGTTGGTTTGTTGCTGTATTGATCTCAGCACCAAAGTATACAGATGTTAGCTAAGTCTAATAAAAGAACGATGTTTCTATCATGTTCAACAAATTAGGAAACTATGTACTGACAAAACTCAACTTACAGAAGCCCAGACTACGTGAAATACACATCATGAAGTACCCATGTACATCTTAGAGTTAAGTTTTACTTGACTCCAAGATAACAAATGTTGTCAATTACAGATGACAAATTTTATCAATTATTACTATCTTTTGCAGCATGTTTCCGCATGTTCATCGTAGAATTATTTTATGTAGTCTCCCAAGGTTCATGCAACTTGGATTTTCCTACTGTGGTAGTATCAGTGTTTACTACGACTAGGTGCCACTCTGTAGAAGCTTGGGATATGAGGAGTGCTGGTTAGTCCAGACGTTTGGGCCAGATTTGGCAGGTCCGGTTGGATGGCAATTTTGTGTCCTGACAGTGACCGGGCAGCTCACCCTGGCGTTTGGGGGTGGAGATGAGGTGTCTGGTTGTACGTAGAGGCTCTTAGAAAGCATTGCTTATTTTCTTCCTTGCATGCGACTGCTATGTCTCGCCTCTTGCATTTGCACGCCTGCTATCCGAATTACAACCAATAAGCAATGATCTTAGAAAGCATTGCTTATTTTCTTCCTCGCATTTCAAATTTTCACTGCAACTTCGCAACAGCCAACTCACAAGTTTCTAGCAGATTTATTTATTTTCAGTGTATAGTGTTGTGAAACCTAGAGTGTTTTATCCCATTTGACATTGAACTATGCTTGCAAGGAAAAACTTGCATATGACATTGAACTATGCATGCAGGGCAAACACTCCCCGCATCAGTGCCACCACGCCGCGAACCTGGGGAGCTTGAACCTGGATGGGTGTGAACTTATGATTGATATCAAGGTGAGGGGTCAGGCATGGATAGATAATAAAGGGGACTTTGTGAAACCATTAGTAGTAATATGGATGAAACATTGCCCTGGTGAGAGAATAGAAGATTTCGGAAGACATTTATAAATGGATGCATGCTTGCAATTGCAGTACAAAATATGATGCTAACATTTTATTTTCATTGTTGTTCCCATTAAACTTCTCGTGGTGGCTCAATTATTCACTGCCTCGGACATGAAAATGTTGTTTCGTTCGGTCAAGTATTGTGTGTCGTTGCTCCTGTAGTTTTGCGGATTTCATCTGCTAGAAACTTGTGAGTAGGCTGTTGCGAAGTTGCAGTGAAAATTTGAAATGCGAGGAAGAAAATAAGCAATGCTTTCTAAGATCATAGCTTATTGGGTGCAATTCAGATAGCAGGCGTGCAAATGCAAGAGGCGAGACATAGCAGTCGCATGCAAGGAAGAAAATAAGCAATGGTGTCTAAGAGCCTCTACGTACAACCGGACACCTCATATCCACCCCCAAACGCCAGGGCGAGCTGCCCGGTCACTGTCAGGACACAAAATTGCCACCCAACCAGAACTGCCAAATCCGGCCCAAATGTCTGGACTAACCAGCACTCCTCATATCCAATCCATATCTCGGGTGCATATGTGGAAGCCCAGACATGCCCAGACACACCCACCAGGTCGAATCCGGCCGACTGCCGCCCACCCAACCCCATATAAATTGGACCATATCCGCACTCCAGACAAAACCCTAGCCACATTCGACTCCACTCTACTCCTCTCCAGTCCACTTCCATCCGCCCACAAGACGCGTTCAGCAATCTCCCACCTTTGCAGGCATGGTGGGCTATGGAACCCAGTCCTACACCTCCTGATTCATTGACCAGAAGCTCATCCCACGTGGCCCCGAGGAGGAAATGGCCGGCCGCCTTCACCCTGCCACTACCGGAGGAGTCCGACCTATAGCGCTCGGAATACATCCGACGGGAATAACCCAGTGCGGCCCGTCTCGCGTCTGAACTCCGTGGCGGGTGCGCAACAACTTTGTTGGCGCACCGAGGCAGTTATGCATAGTCGCTAAACATCTAAAGAAAATATGGATCAGCGTGCCCACCCTCCGTGTGAGGTAGCGGGCGCGGGAGG
The DNA here is from genome assembly GCA_021437245.1 of Aegilops speltoides. Classification (NCBI taxonomy): domain Eukaryota; kingdom Viridiplantae; phylum Streptophyta; class Magnoliopsida; order Poales; family Poaceae; genus Aegilops; species Aegilops speltoides. Next base: position 589,044,052 of record CM038147.1, read on the forward strand.
CCGTGGCAGCTCTCGAGGAAGATGCCGACGATGAGGACTCGTGCTCTCCAGCGCCTCGTATGGTGCCCGGTAGGCCCTGCGGCCGTAATCCCGTCGTATTGGACATGGCCAGCTCGACCACGACAAAACAATCATCAACGTCACATCCACCGACGACGTATAGGGCACAAGCTCCGACAAGTAAGAGTAGGCCATGGGAGACGGCGGCTACTCAAGTTCCCTTAGCCTAGTCGTCCCATGTCCTAATCTACCTCATTGGAAAGTGGCCCTCCACTTCGATAGGCTCAGTCAGTCATCATGGACAGGGCCGGAACAACAAGGACGGCCACTGGCACAAATTTAGACTACAACCATCGACCCGAGGCGAGCGCGGCACGCGTTAATCGCTGAGGAGGTTGGGCTCCTCTGTCGCCGGTGGTTGTGCAATTGCCGATGCCGTCTTCCATATCCACCAAGATCGACACTGCTGCCACTGCCGGTGTAGTGGCTGATGTCGTTTTAGTATATTTCTTTGTATTATGATAATTGTATACTGTGTTGTGTATTGTGGCGTATTTTCTTTGTATAGTGATGATTGTATAACATACAATGTATCGTGGCATATGTTTGTGGTCTATTTTTAAAACAAAAACTATAAATAGCTACCAGTGGGGTGCAGAATAAATTTATACCCGCCACTGCAAAACTATTGCCAATGATGGGCAAATATTTTTGACCGCCAATAATAGTAATGCCCGCCACTGCTACGAGAACGACGTCGGTGGCAGGCTGTTTCTAATGCCTGCCACTGTATAGTCCTATTTGTGGCAGGTGGAGCGCCCGCCATTGATGCCATGTTACTAGTGCCACGCCCTCTGAGAGCCTCGCCCGCCACTGTTGCGCTTTTGGCGCCCGCCACCACCGAGCATTCCTGCGGTAGTGTGCAATTGCGTATCTAGCAGAAGATATGCACCTATCCTACCAACATATAGTTTCATCCTACTATGAAGGTATTGTCGCGTTGAAGACATCTATTTATATATAAAAAGTGCTTTAGGGGCTAACCAGAAAAAATAGAATTAAGCTAGAAAATCTGATAATAATTAGAAACATCCAACCGTATATTTGTTGGATCGATCATTAATGACCATCAGATTTAACTTAAGTCACACAAAATTACCCACCATTGCCATTATAGAAAACGTGCCCTTTTTCTGAAATATATCTATCTATTATATATAGAAAATTCAGAACCATCCGACCATCGATTTACTAATTAATAAACTACAACCGATAGATTGTAGAGTTGTTCACAAGTTAAAAACAATTACGTACATATGCCATTATAGAAAACCCTATCCTTTCCATGGAAAAAAAAGGAAAACCCTCTCCTAGACATCTATGTGCAGTTTACACAGATTATGCCGGCGGCCAGCGAAAACCTAGACTCTCATGACCGATGCTTTGCCATGTACAGGAGCAGAAATCTCATCACCGATGCTTTGTCATGTACGGGAGCAGAAATCTCATCACAGATGCTTGCCATGCCATGTAAAAAAAGCAGAAAATTGCTCCAATGCCCTAGCTAGCGCCACAGGCAACCACGTGCGCCTGGTCCAGGAACTCTTGCGGCCCCTTCCTCATCTGGCGGCAAGAATCAGCTATAGCTTTCAGGTGGCAGCTCTGTGCGTACGTACACTGAAGATTAATCGGCAACAGATTGATTGTTTGCGTTTTCGGCCGGATGTGAGAATTAATTAGCCTTGCGGCCGGTTGTCTTGTGTGTAGGTGATTACGAATGGATCAATTGTTGACGTTTCGGCCCGGCCATAAGAATTAATTACCCTTGGAGCTAGCTGCTGTGTGCGTGCGGTGGTCGAAGATAATTAGGACGCAAATTAATCAGTTAGAGGAAGCTACAGATAGGTGAGTATGATATGTGAGTTTTCTCCATTGCTGCAATATAGATTTGGATTTTGTGCTTACGCGCTAGATGGATTCTATCATGATTGTTCCAAAGATTTTTTGCTGTAAACATATTAGGAGGCTTCTTTCTTAATTAAGTTATGCATTGGGCTATTTCTATAGTTTACTCCAGAGTCTAGAGTAGCAGGGTGTCATATTCATCTGATTTTTATGACCTGTTGAATTGATGTGTGCTTTCTGTACACGTACTTATCAAGGCTAGCCAACAAAGTCGATCGTAATATTCAGATTAAGCTACTTATCTAACCTAAACATGGAAAACTTATTTTATTTTTTTGCTTGAAATTTGTTTTGGTTAATGTGAATATTTATTAGCATAATCCACTATTTTTTATGATAATAACAAATAATGACAGGCTAACAGGGAATAACATTATGTGCTGAAAAATCCACATAAGAAAAAGAACTTCCAGCCATTAATCGAAATGATTTCTAGGGCAAAGAGACGTAGTAAAATCAATGGATAATTGTGAAAATAAATGTTGAAAATATGTTCTCCAAGCAAGCGTGGTCATCCTGTCATATCATACAACAAATACATGTGACAAATGACATAGGATGTGCAGGTTGAACAACGGTGGGGCGATAAGAGAGTGAAAGGAAATAGATAAAAGCAATACTAAATGCGTAAGTGTGTTCAGACATACTCCCTCCGTTCCTTTGTATACATAAGTTGCAATTTTTTCAAAAGTCAAATGAGTGCATGTTTGACTAAGTTTGTAGAAAGATATATCAATATCCACAATAAAAAATTAATACCATTCGATCCATCATGAAAAGTAGTTTCATTTTTTATCTATTAGGTATTGCAAATGTTCCAGACTAGATAACACCCATGAACATGTGTCATCAAATGATTTTCTATGCATTAAACATTTTATTAAGAACTGTCCGACCAAAGTTATAAGCTTATTTTTTAAGAAAAAACAACACACTTAGAAGAAATTTACTTTTTAACAATAAATTCATATACAAAACTAATGATCCGACCTATATATTGGTAATTGAAACAATTTCCAAACGTGATGCATTTTCGAACGGGTTAGGTAAAGAGAAGAAGGAGACCGAGACAAATAAAACATCATTTTTATTGGGCAAAAAAGTTAACATGGAGGGATTCTTTTGTCTTTTAATCAATTCCTTTTGTTATTTGATTCAAAATATTACATAACTATTTATATGATCTATAAGCACCTAATGAACATTCATATATTTTTCATGGTGATATTATCATCTTACATTATGTCATCATATGTATTATAACACGTGATATTTATTCTAAATTATGAAAACACATGGTGAGATAGAAAAAGGGAATCAGACTAGGCATCTCACAGTAAATCAAACACAAAGAAACTAATTTTGTAGACCACATGAACGACAGCTCTTCACAATTGTATCTACCATTACCAGGTTCACCTTATTGTAGTGCCAACCCATACATCTTCACAATATATATAAACAACATCGAAGACCAGAGTGAACTACACTCACTTGTTTGGTTCACCCTATTATATTAATAGTTTGCACCATATTGATATTCATATTTTCTCATCCAATGTCAAGTAGAAACTATGGATTCTGATTTGAGTTGTCACTCCAAGTGTTGCTCCAATATTTGTACCATATGGAAATATCAACTAGCTCGATATGTAAAGCTGAATTCTTCGAAGGCGTGTAGTATTCTGCACGAATGAGACATACAACTATTCACTAATATGGTGTTCTTATAAATCATTATTCCACTAATTATAGACTATGATATTTTATTGATATTCATAATGGCTATAGTATTACAGAACCTATAATATATATCAACCCTACTTTGAACACACTATAGATGGCACCCTTGCAAGTTCTTTGTAACTACAAACAACGAGATTTTATGTTCACAATTTTATTTTAGTTATTCTCTACAAAAAACAAATAGTATGTTCTCATTATGAACTTTCCAAATTTCTAGCCCGCGCATCGAGCAGGCCACTCTGCTAGTTCATTTATAATAAGAAGTGACGTTGCAGTTGCATATCAAGTAGGAGACATCTAACTACCCTAACGACAAAACACTTGTATTCCCTAAGTTACGTTGGAGACATGCATTAGCGAAACCACAACACTTGTAGTTGCGCGTTTGATGTTGGACATGCAACTAGCACCACCGATAATAAAGCTCTGGTACTTTTTAATGAATTTTCAAAAAACAAAAGATCACATGAAAGATACAAATAGAGAAAAACAAATAGAGCAAACGGAAAACAAGAAAAAGCAAAAATAAACAAAAAAAATTGGAAAAACCTGTTGGAAGTTCCGAGAAGCTTCATAAAACCAATAGAAAGAGTATTACATGGGAGGACAAACTCACACATGTAAACAGAGGCGGGCGATACTTATTCGGACTAGTTCATAGTTGGGGAATCTCATTCCGCGCATAGGTCGCTACATAGCGACCTAGCTCGTACCCCCTCGTGCGCGTGGTCCTCGTCGGGTCGGCCCATCCGGATTATTCCACACTAGTCATCAACCCGTGCTCCAGCACGGGCTAGCGATTTTTGGAAAATTTAATATTGTACATAGAAAGCTTATGTAGCTAATGTATTATTTGAACCTTGTAAAAACAGAGTACATAGAAAGTTTATATAATATTATACATAGAAACTTTGATATTGTACTTACTTTCATATATAGTGTATAACATATTTTCTTTTCCAATTATAAATATACTCAGAACATTGTGGATCACAATAAATTTCAAAATTTTGTATTAAGCATTTTGCCACAACAGATAGTGGTGACACCACTAATTATATTTAACGGCTCCTAACTTTTGTGATTCCTATATAAATTGAAAATTTGTTTTGTAATTCCTAACTTTTGCACAGTTTAGCAATTTTGATTTCTTGAAATATATTCTTGTATTTTTTATTACATGTATTTGCCAGATAGATTTAGAACTTTTTTGACACTTTGATTTCTAATATTTTCCTGAAATACTGTGTGCATGTCACATACATATTCGGGAGTATATATGTAAGTGTGATTTAAGTGCATGTGTGATTGGTATAGTACACACATATAGCATTGTGATTGTGTGCGTAGTGATTTTTTTGGCTATTTTAAAATGTCAATATACAAATACAAAATCTTGCTTTAAGTATTTTAAACTAACATGTACTCCCTCCGTCCCAAAATAAGTGACTCAAAAGTGACTCAACTTTGTACTAAAGTTAGTATAAAGTTGAGTCACTTTTGAGTCACTTATTTTGGGACGGAGGGAGTAAATTTCTAGAAGCTCGCCTTTCTCTATTCTAAAAGTTCTGCTAAATTATTGGATGCCCACCTATAGAATTTAAAATTTTTGTTGTACATTTTTGAAATTTGATCCTTCTGACACCCCAGCTGAGTCATCTGGAAAATTAATGACACTGTTTTTCTTTGCTACTACTAATTAAATTGTATTTTTTTACTTGCTTAAGTGCTCTCCATTCTCGAGCATTTGTCCTGAAATGTCTTAAATATAACTTAATTTACATGCGCTCACTTCTGAATCCAACGGATCTCCGATGCACATGCACATTTAGAAATTCAATTTTTTAAAAATATATTTTAGGATTTTCATTACATGTATTTGCCAGATAGATTTATAACACTTTTGACACTGAGATGTTTAATAATTTCTGAATACAACGTGTGCATGTCACATACATATTCCGAACTTTATATGTAAGTGTGATTTAAATACATGTGTGATTGGTATATTACACGCGTATAAGCGTTCTGATAGTGTGCATGGTGATTTTTGGATGAGAAAAAATAGTCCACATACCTACATGCATGTATGCAGAACATGCTTACCTTAATGTCTCACAAATGCACGGGTAACTTCAGCGGTACACTATCTAGAAAAGAAATTGTTGGGAGATCACGATCAGGTTTCCCTTCCCTTTCTTTTTTCTGTTGGGAGATCATGATCAGGTTTCCCTTCCCTTTTATCTCTGCAGTTTTTTTTTTCAAGTGAAGAAGGGAGCACGTCTCAGCTTTCCTTTCCCTTTTTTTAAGCAAATGGAGAGATATGACTGCTGTTTTTTTTTCTCAATGAAAAAGGGAGGACGACTGGAAAAAGGGAGCACGTCTCTTATTTCATCCGATGGCTACAAACGAACTATATATTAATTGGACGGATGTAATTTCTTACTTTTTAGGATTAACGTGGTGACTCGCATGATGCTTCCAATTAGTAAATATTCCCTCTGTCCCAAAATAAGTGTCTCAATTTTGTACTAGCCCTAGTACAAATTTGTAGTAAGCTCAAGACACTTATTTTGGGACGGAGGGAGTATAAGATACAGGTTTTGGGAACGTTCTTCATTGAGCCGGATTTTCTATTTCCATTATTTTTCTTCTAGTTTTTTCTTTTTTCTATTTTTATTGCTTAGTTTTTTTTTATTTTCTGATATTCTTTCCATTTTTTGTGTTCCAATCATATGTTAAAATTTGTGAACATTTTTTGAAAGAATGAGCATTTTTTTCAATTCACGAACATATTTTTGAAATCATTAACAGCTTTTAAATAGTCACCACATTTTGAATTCCCACATATTTTTTATGAAACGGTGAATATTTTTCAAATGGACGAGCATTTTTCAATTTCAAAAAACAAACTATTGTTTGCGGTTGTTTTTTTCAAATTGTGAACAGCATTCTAAATCGGCTAACATTTTTTCAATTGATGATCATGTTTATGAATTGGCGTACTTTTTGTGAATTGGTGAACATTTTTTGAATCAGTGAATATTTTTTGAATCGTTGAAATTTTTGATGGAATTCATGATCATATTTTGGAACATTTTCTGAATTCAGCATTTTTTATTCAAATTCACGAACATATTTGCAATACACGAACATTTCTGCAAAATCTTATACATTTTCTTTGTACACGAACATTTTATGATTCCGGGAACATTTTCCAAAGTTCATTTTTTTTAATTTAGAACTTTTTTAACTCCTGAATTATTTTAAAGAAAAATAATAAAATCAGAAAAACAAAACGTAAAAAACCCTAAGAAAAATTAAGTGAAAAATCAATAGGGGCTTCCCCACCTGCTCAAGTTCCGGCCGAATAGGGGCGTGGGGAGGGGAGGAATGTGGGGTAACGCAACTGAAAACAAAATAATTCCGACCTACGCACCATCTCAGGACCACTATGAAGATTCATACAAGGTTTGATTTGATCATTACGAGTCGAAAGCGCAGCAGACGGAGGGTTGGTGCAGATCCCCGCAGCTAGGATTTTACAACCTCCCAACTGCAGGGACGTTCTCCCTCGGATAGTCCTTCAGGTGACCCTGAGACATAAGCTCGATCAGTCCCTCAGACAGCCCTTCGGGAGGCACATGGTCGGATCCTCTGACCGAACCTCGGCATATCTCTCAAACTAATATCAAAACTATGACCTTTCTATCGGGTTGCACACATACGGTGTCAGCTACCCGGTAGGGTTTCGCCGTCCAAATCAAGGCCCTACCAAAGACTAGACGGCCTTCCGGCTCTAAGAAACTATTTCGTGTGAGGGGGGAGAGAGATTGCAGATCATGCATACCTTGTGCTTTGAGAGAGAAATGAGTGAAATGGCGAAAGTACTGTTCTACTCCCGAGCTCAAATGCACCCGCATGAATAGTAAAATTGAAGAAAATAGTAAATTTTTAAAAAATAAATCTGAATTTTTTGTGGTAAACTTTGACAAATGTTTTGTACGCTTGCAAAATTGCAGCATGAAATGAAATTCGTGGAAGGTGTGGCGAGAAAAAAAATCGGCACTCCAAAATGTGTTCAAAACTAGCATTTTTTGAACATCGATTTTGTTTTGCTACGACTACCACGGATGTTATTTCGTCCTGAAATTTTGCAAGCATGCAAAACATTTGTCAAAGTTTACTGAAAAAAAAATTCAGAATTTTTTGGATTTATTTACTATTTTTTTTTCTGATTTTAGTATTCACGAGGGAGCATTTGAGCTCGGGAGCATATACTCCATGTCCGTGAAATGGAAAACTCTCTCCACTTCTATTTATAGTGGGAGGCAAGGGGTAGAGGGCACTTGAAAATACTAGAATACCTTGGATATTTTCCACCCAAAAGACACCAAAGGTGGGAAGAAGCCCCTTGGGTGGGCCCCCAATACCATGGACGGTTTGGGCTGCCTCATGGGGGGCCCCACCACCCCAAAACATGCTTAACAACTTTAGGGACAAAGTCCCAATAGGTGGCATTCAAATAAAGCCGCCAAACATGGCAATAGTGTTGCCTACATCATCCCACGATTCGTGGGATCTAGTCCCCACGGACTGGGACAAGAATTTTTCCAGAGTGTTCAATCTGGAAGAATTCCCGAAGGTCCAGAATATTGCTAGCACCCTCTAAAATAATTTTGGACGCAATTTGGAACATTTTTGGTATGATGTTTTTTGTCTCTGAATCACTTACGGTGACCCCAAAACATTTTTCGGTTTTCTCCTTGAAACTTTTCCTGTCGCCTCCAAAAAAAATCCAGAAAAAATCTCTCTTGATCCCTATAGGTTCGGTGAAGTTTAGACATGACCGGAACTCTTTCCATTCAATGATCAATACCGAAACCATGGACATCCATATTGACCCCTATCACCACATAAATGAATATTCGAGTGAACCTACAGTTAAGGAATGTTGTTCCTATTGCTTCGCGATATGTTAACGAATGTTGTTGTGTCCTTGTAGTAGAGAAGGAAGATGGAGTGTAGACGACCATCATGGAGACGGACTGCAAGATGGTGGTGAGAAAGCTTAACTCTATAAGGAAGGACGGATCACCGCATGCTACGGTGGTTGAAGATGTGAAAGGCATGCTCCAAACTTTTATTGAGTCCAAGATCACTTGCATTCTTAGAGAGGTGAATTGTATTAGGATCTTTGTCGGCTTGAGTTGTGACTAGCACATAAGCCCCATGCGTTGCAAAGGGAGAGATATTTTTTTGCAAGAAGCAACGAAAGAGTTCACTAAAAACGGTCTCAGTGGCGATGGGGCGACAGAGCTTGGAGATGTGGTCTTCTCGTGGGTCAGGTTTGGCCTGCGAGATCTTAATAGTGGTCGGAGTGGCATGGCGACGACCACACAACCGCATGCTTTTTCCTTCCTCCGGGTCCGCCTCCGTGTCGGGGTTGTGGTTGCCTCCATATTTGGTGGTTTCATGGCGACATTCGGGGCCTGATTGACTCTCTCCTACCACGGCATAACCCGATGGATTAGTAATTACAGCGCAAACCAGCATATTATCTTTTATTGATATGTGTACACAATTTATTTTAATTATAGCCGACCAACATATTCCTTTTTATCGTCAAATAGATGCACCACAGTTCACGTCTAAGCCAGCAAACTGGCAGGCGCCGAAATGACCTGTGCTTTTAAGGCACGTGTAAAAATCCAAAAAATGACGAGTTGAAGGATCGAACTGAAGACCTCAAAACCTCTGACCGCATGTTGCTAGCCACTCGAACAAACCGGCCTTGCTAACCAACAGCCAACGCGAATATTTAAGAACATACTACAACGTTAGATTTGAATTTTTTTATTTTTTTATTTTCAAAAATTATATAAATAATTCAGAATTACCAAATATACTTGGAAATGTGAACATTTTTAGAACTCCCGAACAATTTTCAAAAATATGAAGGTTTTTTAGGAAATTTCATTCAATTTTGGAAAAAGCCAAACAAAATTGAAATGGAAAGGGTTTTTTGAAACTCACAGTAAAAATGAAAACATGAACCTTCTAAAAACACGAACATTTTTCTCATTTGTGAACATTCATTTAAAAAGAAACATTTTTTTGAACATTGACAACAATTTTAGAAAAATGTCCTTTTTGAACGCAACCATTATTTTGAATTTTCAGCGTTACATTACAAAAACCATAATTTCTGAATTTGGAAAAAAAAACCTTAATGCAAATTTATTTAGAAAATCTCGAGCAATTTTGGAAAATACAAAAAAAAATGTAAAAATGGGAACATTTTGTGAATTTTGAATTTTGTTTAGTACAGGAACAAAAATAAAGTTCCAAAAAAACTCAAAATGAGAACAAAAAATTTGAATTTTAAAAAGTTACGAAAAATGGAAATAATTGAAATTCTAAATGCTTTACAAAAATGAAAAACATTGAGTTCTAAAAATGTAGGAAAAAGGAACTAATTTACGAAAATAGGGTAAATAAAAATAAACTTGAAAGGGAAAAAGGTAAAAATAAACAGGAGAGAAACAGAAAAAGAAAAATGGAAACAGAATCCAGAAAAAACGAAAATGGGCCGGCCGAGTCTTGGGCACCCTGTGCGGTGCTCTAACATTTGCCGGGCCAAAGCGCACACGGCCCACGTATGAAATTGTGAACAAATATTTTGTACCACCTTGGATAGAAAAAAAGTTCTCAGTGTCGAACAAATGAAAAAAAATATAAATTGACTAATATACGCCAATATTAGATTAGAAACGACTTTTCTTGTTTTTTGAATTTTCTAAAATATAAATTGCGGAATATTCTTGGAAACATGAATAATTTTGAAATCTGAAAAAAGTTTTTGAGACTTTTTAGTTTTCATAAAAATAATTTAAACGTTCAAAATTCACAATTCTATTTAGAAACATGATCCTTTTAAAAAATATGAACATTTTTGAATTTGGGAACAATTTTTAAAAGGAACATATTTTGAACATTCAGAACAGTTTTAGAAACTGTCTTTCTTTAAATTTGGCAATTATTTTGAATTTGCAAACATTTCACAGAAACAAAAATATTTTGGTATTTGAAACATTCTTAAAAGGCATTTTTTGGAAAACCCTGAACTTTGGAAAAACACAAAGAAAAAAATAGAAAAACTTTTTAATAATTTGAACCTGTTTTCGAATGAGAACAATTATTTAAAGTTCTAACCATTTTTCAAAAACTTTATTTATTAGGAAATTATGATATTTTGATTTATTTTTTTTTTTTATGCAAAAAGGGAAAAAGAAAATAAACTTGAAAGTAAAAAGGACAAGACAAACACTAAAGAAAGGAGAATGAAACAGAAAAATAAAAATAAAAACAATAGATAGAAAAAAGAATGAAAATGGTTCAGCCCAGCTTGGCCGCCCTGTGCGAAGCTGCGACTATTTGACATTATATGCGACAAATAGGATTTTCCACCTGTGTGGGCACGAAAAAAATTGGCCCACAATGCAGGCGGTCTATGTCCGAAATTCTTGCGATTTTTCCTTTTCTAATACACGAATAGGCAGATATTTAGTACCACCTCTTTTTTTTTGGGTAAATTTAGTACCACGTCGAATAGGACAAAATCTTTTCGATGGTGAACGGATGAAAAAAATTAGAGAAACGCACCTTGCTTTATTAGTAGGTATAGAAAAACAAGGTCTAGTGTGCCTCCAGATTGTACTAGCGTCGTTTTGAACTCGGGCGCCGCCGAGAACTTTGAATACAGTGGCAACCTTCTATCTAAAAAATGATTATTCACATGTATCCTTTTCCTTATCTATAACTTGAGTTTAAAGAAAACAAGCTTAAATTAGGAGTAAGGTGATTATCAACGTATTTAATTTACTCCGTATCTATATCTTAATGCATGGCTATAATAAGATATCATTTTGTTTTTAGGACCAAAAGTATATCAACCAAAGGGGGTGAATGGGAGATTCAGAGATTCTTGCGAATGTTATGAATGGATCCCAAACACGGCAGTGGAAATAAGGTGCGGTAGATGTAAACTTAATAAGTCAGTTTTTCAAGGAACATATCTATCGAGGTAGGAAGCAATAATGGTACGAGCATAGGATATCACAGGTTTGACAATAATCATGCTAATGCAATATGCTATCAGATGCAGCAGCATGAGAGAGAAGCAAGATATGAACCGCGAAAAAAAGTACGGGGCATAACTATGACGAGGTGAATGTGGATGACTTAGGGAAATCACACTAGTCTTAACAAGTGCGAAGAGAAATGTATACGGCTGGAATGACTACACTGAATGATGAGAATGTGACACGGTGAACAATGAATGATAGCAGATGGAAAGACAGAGGTGACAGAAATGAATAAAATGCAACGATCAACGATTGATCGGATAAACTATCATCACAGAGCACGAATTTAAATTGTTGAATGTAATGCAGTAATGTAAAGTGAACCAGTGGTGTTCGATGGCCACAATTGGGTTTGGTAGACCAGTTCGCCCTTCTGCCATAGGACTACGTCTGGTTGGAGGGGTTGTGATTGAACACAAAAGATAAACTCTCTTCGCCATATTCTCCTTCAACTCGGAGCTGATCAGATTCCAGTTGATTTCACTTGTTGTAGATACTTGTCGGCGATCTCCAAACCTTCGACAGACTTAGAACCACAATTACTCTTGGTTGCTGAAGATCTTGCTCAGTGAAGACAACAACTCTTCAACACTCGAGTCGACACCTATCCATCTAGAGAGTGCACAGCTCTCAAGAGTAATAGGTACAATAACTCTAAACTCAAAACTACTGTGATGCTCAACCAGTGTCTAAGTTTGGGCTCTTAAGTTTTCTCTCGGCGGATCTTAAACTCGAATCACTTGGAGAGGGGATGCTCAATTAACCTTCTCAGAAATCTTAAGGGGAGCAGCCAATGGGCAACATTGGAGCGGGGTGGCTATTTATAGCCGCAACCCCCTGAAGGGAAAAGACCAAATTGGACATGTGGATAGCCAATGGCCAAATGACACGAGTCCAACGGTCGGAAATTAAGCACAACGGTAACATTTCTTGCGGAGCAAGTAATGCTAACTCCTCAGTTCGAAAGATATCTCCTGCAGCACGAAGAATAACGTCTGTTGCTGGCAGGTAATCATTCAAAACATAAAGAGATTTCTCTTGGCCTCACATAGGTTTGGGCTAAGCATCACAGCGTATCTAAGCTTCGAGAACCTATACCCCTCTTAATAGTACGAAGGTCCTATATGACTCAAATAAATAAAAGAAGAACAACGAGATGAATACTACGTCTTCACTTTGCTTTCGACTTCCACTCACTGCAGTCAATTTTCTTGGGAGAGATCTCCGAACAAATTGCTTCACATCAGCAATAAATTTTCGAGTGGTTAACTCCTTCACATCATCTTCTCATCTACATGTCTTCAACAGACGTAGCTCATTCTTCTCTGCAACGCAGATATTCTTCGGTGAAGTTCCTCGAACTTAACACGTGAGAAAACATTATCTTCAGTTCTGCATGGACTATTTCTCTCTGTGTGCTCTAGCAAACAAATCAGTCCATGCCTGTTTCTATCAACAATCTGCAAACTACAAGAGGGCAAATATTGCACCAACATTTTTCGTCAAAAAGTTGCTAGTATTACATTAATTGTTATACATTAATTGACATGGGAGCTAAATCATGACTAGTCATAGTACTCCCTCCCATTGTCAAAAAAAGTAATAGTACTCCCTCTGGAATAAATAAATGCAATACAAAATAGTAAGTATACATTTGTTTCTAAATATAATAATATTACTATTAAATACTACTCCCTCCGTTCCTAAATATAAGTCTTTGTAGAGATTCCACTATGAACTACATACGGATGTATATAGATGCATTTTAAGTGTGGATTCATTCATTTTGCTCCGTATGTGGTCCACCTAGTGGAATCTCTATAAAGACTTACATTTAGGAACGGAGGGAGTAGTATACCAAAGATATATGAAAACTGCTTCCTTTCATCGGGATGTAGTGCTAGCGTCGTCCACATGACACGCGTCCTATGGGACCCACGACCCCTTTTCTCTCTCGTGTAAAAAGATCCAGCCTTATCCTTCCTCAATTCCCACCACTCATCACTCTCTCCATCTACAGCCACGCGCCCTCCATGTTTTCCACGCACACCAAGCAATCCAAGATGCTGCCACCGGTTGATTTCACCGCTGCAACGCCGGAGGGGGGCATGCGCTGCAAGGCGGCTGTGCAGTGCTGCGAGTTCCACTCCCTCCCTCCGTGCTCCCTTCCTCCGTGGTTCATGGATCCAACACCACGGCGGGGCTGCAGTGCAGTTGCTGCGAGTCGGTGCTGCGGCAGTGGTGCTGCGATTGTGTCGTCGTGCTGCGAGGCGGTGCTCCAGCAGCTTCTCGGATGCGATGATGGCTCAACTGCTGCAATATCTGTTGCCACAGCGACTCAGGCGCTCCAGCGGTGCTATGAGCCGAGGCTGCGATGGCGCCGCCATGCTGTGTGCCGGTGCTGCTGCGGCATCTTGGCTGCGACGGCGCCGCCGTGCTGCTTGCCGGTGCTGCGGTGGCATCTTTGCTGCGACGACGACTCAACTGCGGCGACGTTTGCCACAACGGCGGCTAAAGCAGCTCCGGCAATGCTACGAGCCGGTGTTGGGCCGTATCTCGGCTGAGACGACAACTGAACTACTGCGACGTTTGCTGCAACAATGGCTCGGACTGCTCCGACGATGCTCTGAGCCGCTGCTGCGACGGCGCCGTCGTGCTGCCAGTCCGCCGTAGTTGCTATGTGTTCTATGGTCGTGGTGGCGTTGTGAACACAAGGAACAAGACCATGTTGCGTTGACTTTCATCAATGGCAAAGGACGCTTATCGTACAGTCCAGGGGTGGATATTGTTTTCTTTTTCTGCATCCGGATTGCGGCTAGCAGCCACCAAGTTATATTTGATAGTATATCAAAGATATACCTAAAATATAAAAATATTTAATAGTAGTATACCGAAGATATTGTACGTGCAAGAATTACGTGTTGTGTATATCTTCTTGGACTTTCTAATAGCTGCGGTCTCATGTGGTAGATGGGCGGGAGATGAACCCGTCCAGGGGGTGTCGCCACATGCGGGGGAGCATCGCCGCTTCAAGCTCGGTTAGTACGTACACGCTTCATCCGGAAATACTTTTCATCAAAATGAATAAAATAGGATGTATCTAGACGTATTTTCAATTGTAAATAATTTTTTTTTATTCATTTTGATGACCAGTATTTTCGGACGGTGTGTCCATACTGGTTTTTCCGTCAGTATGACGACTGGTATTTTGTGACTGAAGCTGGTTAGCTCATTCCATGCTGGATTTTGGGCATCATTGGCATACTGATATTGGACTGAAGCTGGTTAGCTCTATCCATGCTGGATTTTTGGCATCATTAGTATACTGATATTGGACTGAAGCTCGTTCGCTCTGTCCATGCTGGGATTTTTGTCATCATTATTATAGTGATATATTGGACTGAAGATGCACATGTTTTCTTTCCGTTAATGTTGGTCACATGGTGCTACGCGTGAGTCGGCCGATCGTGTCCACCTTACCTGCCTGATTTTAATCAAGTTCCACCTAGTTTGGTTTGTCTGGCCACCTTACCTGCCTGATTTTAATCAAGTTCCACCTAGTATGTTTTGTCACAAGCCACGTGTACATACGCGAGCTCCGGCACTATGTGTTGCAGCGTGGAAGACATGTGAATTGTAGTAAGAATCACACAACGGCTAGAAACATCTCCGTACATTTTTTAGGCACATTTTAGGTGTAAATGAAATTAGTCGGTTCGCCAGCGGTCGGATCTGGCACATGGAGCATTGGATCACACTACACGGGCACAAGAGAGAGTGGCAGGGGCGGAGCCAGGATTTAGACATAGGGGGGGCCAAACGACGATGGTGAAGCAAAAAAAAATTTGGATCACAAAACTACCCAATAGTTTTGTTTACAAATACCATTCATATTTCACTTTCCCTAGACAAATAGTTTGTATATGCCGGAGGCAATGTCTAGCTATAGCTAAATAGGTCAATAATGAAGTTGATAGTCAAAATTACTCCGAAATCTGACTTGAAATATCGGGCTATAAAAAATATCATAAGGAAATTTAAAATATACAAACAAGAACTATCATTGTATAACAAAACGATTGGCTTTTAACTTGCTTTTATATAGGTTTGAATTAAAAATCATCATTGGTTGTACTGTGAAATTTTGTTTGTGTATTAGGGCAAATACCTAGAGAATAAAATCCAGCTCTTCGTTCCCTCTGCTGTTAGGTCAAATACTCGAAGTTGAGATCCGCTGGTCGTCCTTGGCATGCACATGATTTCTAACGATTGTGATGCAACAAAATTTGATGTATAACGATGGAAGATGAGAATTGGGAGAGATTAGCAGATGGTGTGATGTATTAACCTTGGCTAGTTCATTGGCTGAACATGAAGAATTGGCCAGCGAATCAGCTGCATGCGTCACCATGTGAATCAGATCGATAGGGATTAGGGAGAGCAGAGGCGAGCAGGCGGCAAGGGCACGGCGGTACATGACGGCGGTGGCGTAGCGCTAATCCGCACGCGCACGCTAATCTAGCTTTCCCTTTTTTTTTGAGGCTAAAACACACTTTATTGATCATAGAAGTTCATAGGGATACAATGGATATCTGGCGGGTTTATAAGCCACACATGGCGCCCATAATCTAGTCCGAAAGCGTGTTTAGCGAGGCTATGTGCCTCAATGTTTGTCGATCTACCTTCGAAGATGAAGGTGCATTGATCAAAAGCCTGTGCTGTCTCCTTAATCTCCTTGATGGTACTAGCATATAATCCTCCTGTGCCATCTTTGATGTCCTTGATTACTCCCTGGCAGTCCGAAGCAATAACAAGGCGGGAGAGATGCAGGTCCGTCGCTAGGGCAAGCGCCTCACGGCATGCCAAGGCTTCTAACGTTGCCGGATCAACCACTCCTGCAATCTTGATCACCGAGGCTCCTAGGAAGACTCCAGTATCATCCCTGCAAACTGCACTGAACGTGCCCTCGAGGGTATCTCTCGCAGTTGCTCCATCAACTCTGATCTTCGCCATTTCCGTCGGCGGAGGTGTCCATCTGGCCTGACCCTGGGCCCCGTTTGCAACCACTCCTCCTCGGATCACTTTGGGCTTGCATTCCTCGATTTCCCTGATATACCTTGTGATGAAGCCATGCGTTGACAGAGGACTCTGGAATATATTCTCGTGCAGCGCCTGCCTCCGGGAGTGCCAAAGCGCCCACATGGTGACCGCGACTTGGATGAACTCCGTTGGTGACAACATCTCCAAGAGGGCAAACAGCCATCTCTTGGCGTCCGGCTCTGTTACGTTGTTCAAAGCCTCAACTAACTCTAGCTTTCCCAAGGACATTAAAACGACTCACCAATGGGCTTTTACATGGGCATGTTTCCTTTTTTTTCAGAATTCACGTCAAGATAGGGGGGGGGCAAGTACTTGTTTACGTGAATCGTATTGCCAATCAACACGCCGTACTTTCTTTTTGAGAAATTTTTCATTCAAATCACAAATCAGTACAAAGTAGTTGATCCTTACAAGCACACTGAAACGCAAACACAAAGGAACATGAACACCTTGAGTAGCCTAAGACAAGCATAACACAAGAAGATCTCCGGAGCCCCGTGTCATCATCCCTGGATCTTGAGAGAAGACCCTTGCAGCAGAAGGATCTGCAACCAGTCACAAACAGGTCATCATCTTCGACCACGGTACAATTGCCGCCACGGTACAACACGCCGTACTTAGTGTATGGTCGAGCGACAGGGACGACCAGGCCCCTGCTCGCCCCCCCTTGGCTCCGCCACTCGAGAGTGGAACCCGTCTTCCTCCATAGCCTCCACAAAACCTGTGTATCCCCCACCCCTCCCCCATCGTCACAACAGAATATTATGTCAGCCCCTTGCAGCACCTAACATCGGTGGCCCGAAGCGTCCCTGATGTCGCCTGCGTAACCTGCAAGTGTTATTACAATGCACCAGCGAGGCGTCGTCCTTGCAACATTGTCTTACAGCCAAGGTAGTCGATGGCACCACAATCCTCACCCCTAGGTCGTGGCTTGTGGTACTGATCGTCGGATAAAACACAACCTACGAGAACCTGTGGTTGCACCACTGAGGTCTATGCAACTTAGGAATTGTTGCGACAACCCCTATAAAACTGGTGATGATGCGACAGTCGCCCTACAACAACGACCGTAGTTGTAGCACAGATAAGAAGACGATTATAGCACCTGACGAGAGTATGTGTTTGCCATACCATGAGCGAGCACTGCCTTGCAACATCGGCTATTAGGATGCAGCACCAACGAACACACTCACGGCCTTGAAACGTCGTGTGCCTTAGCTGAAGTAGCATAGTGCTTCTCTTTCAACATATAGCACTGGCTTGTAGCAGTGTGCTCGGAGAGTCACAAAATCGATGGTTGGGGCAGTGCTAGCCCAATATATTATCATAGAGAAAGGGGAACAAAGGGTGGGTGTGCATGTGGTGGAAATAAAGCGAATGGATATGGTGAAGAGATAGCAAGACAAACAAGGGGCATTTGGTGCTAGAGTGAGCTAACTCATTTCCTCCTAAAACCAGAGCGTTGAATATAATAACATTTTCTTTTGAGAAACCTCGGAAAAGCGTTACAACATGCGAGCATCTCTATACAAAAAATTGTAGAAATAGAAAACATACTCATTAACTGCAACAAATCAGTGAAAACACACAATGTATATAGGCCTGAACCGATGGATCATCGGTATCCATCTACCGGATCCTCGTAGGTTACACCCACCCGTGAGTCGTTCAATTGGGTCACACATCACTACCCAATCAACCACCAACACGGTTGTTCCTCTCGTCTCCTCTTCCCACCCTTCGAAACTTACACCCATGATTCTCAACGATAGACAAACATGGAGGCAACAATGGGGGCCATGGTAAGCTAGTGAAAAGCACACAGGTGATCGGCCTTACAACACTAAACACGGCATTGCAACATGAGGTAACCCCAACTTTGTAGCACCGGTGCACCGTTTTGCGGCAAAGAAAAACATGCCAATGACCTGCCCTACAACATCGATGCCCTGGCCTTGCAGCATTATCAACCACCTTGTAATAATGAAAAGTTCACTAACTAATAGCTTTGCTCCATCTAGTGACCGGCTTCCAGCACTGAATGCCCAACTGGTAGCTCTGCGATGCATGATGGTCGGCGGTGCAAGAGTATTAATTGACATGGCACATCCCATATCCATTTTTTGTACCTACACATGAGTGACCTTGGAAATTCATTAACGTATCAACATTACCAACCTTGAAGATGATGAATTTGTTTGCCCAAACATCGACATTACTGAATCAGCAAGAAACTGCACATCCACCCCATGAGACATATTTTTTGGGCCCTCTAACAAGCGACTATTGTTAGAAAAGAGCTGACAGCGATAGTTTAAACTGTATGTGATCACAATATATTAAATGGGCAGGGAGGGTGGGCTGCCTGTGTTGAATTAGGCTAGCAGCGAGGTCACGAGTGCCTTGTCTGAATAGCCAACCAGATAGAAGGAGGCCTCCTGGGTTCTCGTTCCTGAAGCTAAGCATAACTCCAACTCCAGACATGCTTAGGGGCCACTGCAGGTGCAATACAGTAGGGGTGTCCTCTAAGTGGGAAGCCCGGTAGCGGGCCTGCCTCAAGGATGAAGAGGCCAAGTGGAGGATTGGTTCAGGATGGCAGCTCAAGGGCCCAAATAAGGACCTGGAGAGTATCTGTGCGTTCAAGCTTAGGTGGCGGCTGTGTGAGTTTGATGGATTCCTTGTAAACCTAGTCCTCGTCACCTATATAAGGAAGCGCAAGGGTTATCATTCTCATATACTCTTGTAGACTGTACTCTCGGTAGCCCTATAAATCAACTCCACTGTAAACCCCTCGCACAAGGTGCTCCACCATGAATAAAAATCAGATACATGATGTGGGGTATTACCTCTCACCGAGGGCCCGAACTTGGGTAAAACCCTTGTGAGAACTCCCTTCTTGTGTATCTGGATGTGTTCACCACCCTACTATGCGTACTAACGGTTTTACATACCATCACATAGTTAAGTTCCAACAAATTTCCTGTGCGAGTTGAAAGGAACTCATGGAGTAAGTAGGTGTTGCTTGAAGCAGTGATATTACTAGCAACACCTTTCCCGCCTTCTTGATACCTTGTCCTTCCTATCCAACCACTTTGCCATTTCAGCTTTCTCTAACATATTTAAAATTTGCTTCCTTTGACCTACCTAACACGGTTGGGAGCCCCAAATAATGCTCGCCCAATGCCTTAGGATCAATCCGAAAATATTTACAATAAATTTGTCCTCCTATTTTCTTCCTTTTCCAAAGAAAGTGGAGGCTTTTTGAAGATTTATCATTTGTCCCGAGGCCCACTCGTAGTCAAAGAGGATCTATTTGAGGTCACAAAGGTTACATTTGACGCTTGAAGAAATACTATACTATTGTCTGCAAGAAAATAAGATGGGCTACATGTGGGCATGTGCTCCCAAAATAACCATAATTGATCTCTTTATCTTTCAGTATTCATGAGCCACGCCAAAAACACACAAAATGGAAAATAAACAAATAGGGGGTTGTGGGTCTCCTTGCCAGGGCCCTCTTGATAGTGTAAAAATGACAGTGCACCCTCCATTCAATTTGATAGAAAACCTAGCTAGGGTAGTACAGATCATAGTCATCAAGATCAACCTATCTAAAAAATCAGGTGTGCTCATCATCAGATCGAGGAAAATCCAAAGCACCCTCTTATAGGCCTTCATTATGTATAGTATAATTGCGAACATTGGATTTTGCTATTCTTTGAACAAACATACTTTCCTCTTTCATGATCATTATGGACAAGACAACCTTCAATCTATTTCCTAGGCCTTTGAGGCAATATGGCTGGGTGTGTTCAATAAGCTGATTGATACGATTTGAGGAAGTATATCCAGTGAGTTAATTTAGGGGATCGAGACAAGAACCGTATCACTGAAGTTTTCCGGTGCTACTATTTTTTAAGCTACAACCTAAATGGAAGGGTAATGATTTAGTCACTGTCGTGATGTGACTAGGGCTTGTAAGTGGTGGGTTCTATATGACTAAGAATGTATCATTGATGGACCACATATCGGCCTGTCACTACTACCTTTTTTTCAAAAAAATAGATTTTTAGTTATAGTCAGATTCATGACAATCCCGCCGCCATTAGTGATAAGTAGCATTGCTGATGGGTTTTGTGACCCACCACTTTTGATTAATAACGAGATGAGAATTCTAGCATAGTGCACATTTGTGTCTTTGAGATTCTGTTGGTGTTTTTCTTTGCACAAAGACATATCGATGGACCCTAACGGGTGTTCTCTTTAGGTGGGGTCGCTAGTGAAGGAGTGGGGAGCTCGGCAGCAGGGAAAGTGGCACCTAGAGGGGTTCAGGTCTCCATGATGAACAACCACAGGATTGATCTGAATGAGCTGCGAACTGAGCATAAGCAGCTCAAGCAGGAGAAGTCGTCCGTGGATCAAGAGTAGCCACCTATGGCACAACATGAAATTTAATATTCAAAATGGTTGAAGGTTGCTCAAATCCGCATGTCTGTGAGTAAAATTAACTCTTGGCCAAAAGCGTAGCTCTGTCAGAAATTATCAAAACAATATCCTTATCCCAAGGATGATGGGAAGGGCTGTATGGAACTTTTGAATTTCTCGCTTCCTATTTCTTGGCGATTGGTTGAAGCTATTGCAGAACTTGAGGGATGGAGCTGGTATACTACCTCATGATCACCATGTCCGCTCGAAATGGATTTTCTATTCATTTCCCATGATGGTTTTGATATGTGGATTGTTTGAATAAGGACATATTCATTCGGTAAAGCTTTGTGAAACATCAATTGAATGGAGAAGGTTTATAGGGAAACACTCATACTTGGTTAGCATTTTCATCCACCGTTAATGTTTCACAAAGCTTTATCGAATAAATAAGTCCTTGTTCAAACAATCCACATATCAAAACCATCATGGGAAATGAATACAAAAGCCATTTCGAGTGGACAGGTAGATCATGAGGTAGTATATGAACTCCCTCCTTCAAGTTTATCCATAGCATCAGTCAATTGCCAAGAAATAGGAGGCGAGAATTTTAAAAGTTCCATACAAGCCTTCCCATCATCCTCAGGATAGGGATATTGTTTTGATAATTTCTGACATGTCTATGCTTTATTTTTGCTCACAGATGCAGAATTGAGCAGCCTCCTACCATTGTGAATATTAAAGCTCATGTTGTGCCCAAGGCGACTACTCTTGCTCCATAGGCGACTTCTCCTGCTTGAGCTGCTCATGCTCAGTCGGTAGGTCATTCAGATCAAAGTTGTGGTTGTTCATCATGGAGGCTTGAACCCCTCTAGGTACCATTTCCCTGCTTCCAAGCTCCCCACTCCTTCACTATTGACCCCACCCAAAGAGAACACCGTTAGGGTCAATTGACATGTCTCTGTGCAAACAAAAATACTAACAGAATCTCAAAGAAACAAATGTGCACTATGCTAGTGTTCTCGTCTAGTTATTCATCAGAAGTGGCGGGTCAGAAAACCCATCAGCAGTGCTACTTAGCACTAATGGCAGCGGGATGGTCGTGTATCTGACTATAATTAAAAATCTATTTATCTTGAAAAAGGTAGTAGTGATGGGCCCAATATGTGGTCCATCAATGATAAATTGTTACAAGTGATAGAGGACAATATTGAGGCTAAGCATGCTACTTGTTAGGCATATAGAACCCACCACTTACAAGCCCAAGTCACATCACGTGACTAAATCATTACCCGGTCATTAAGGTCGTAGCTTAAAAAATAGTAGCCCCACCCAGTAAGCTCATTATTCCTTCCTGCTATCATTCGTCCCCTATCTAGCGACTAGCACACTTTTCTTTAGGTTTGTCCTCCACAGCCACACAAACTTCCCTTGTTAACCGCTCATCATGTCATACCCTCCCCCCTCTTGCCCGAAAAAAATCCCTCCGTGGAAGAAAACTTAGTTCGCCCCTCCACCTCCTCATTGTTGTCACCACTGCGGAATCTGGCATGGGTTCCACTTCCAAGAATTCATTGAGTTTCTCCGAGAGGAGGAACACACCGTTCCAACTCCCTCTGCCACCCATATGATGATGGTGTTCACTTTTGCCTCGATCGTTGCACCGTACAGATCAGTTCTCATCGGCTGATGGTGTAGCATGGTGGATGACTTCTTTGTCTGGCTTCTTGGCTCCTTTTCTTCAAGAAACTCTCCATCTTGTTTTATCTATTTAGATCCCCAACTCTACGGCTTCTCCAAACATCACATGATGCCACATATTTAGGCAAATTAGGTTCGAGTAGTGGATACTACACATTGTTGTCAGGTGTCGGATTTGGACCGGCCATGGCCTGATTTTGTTTTCCGATTATTTTACATTGGCGGGCACATGCTTGTAAGCGGTTTGTTACTTCTCCACTAAGTATAAACTACTAACGGGTGCTGAACCCGTCACTCTTGGGTGTTTCTAGACCTTCACCAGTTAGGCAATATGTAGTGGTGTCGACAGTTTTGGAATATACAATGTAGGGAGAGAGAGAGAGAGAGAGAGAGAGAGAGAGAGAGAGAGAGAGAGAGAGAGAGAGAAGAGGGGATATATGTAGGGATAATAACCATTTAGTATGTCGCTATTTGAGGTGGAACAACACACTGTAACATGCCTTCAAGGCACATGAACTTCTTCTAATTTCAACATGAAATACTGATATGATCCTTCAAAACATATTGACCAAAATACATTCCATATCTATCAAGATTTACACTTATTATATTAGTAAAAAGTATTTCTTGTTAATAATCAAAGAGCAAAGCAACATTTAAATATATGTGTTTTCCATAAAGAAGCTAATGTCTTGTCTCTCCTTTTGTGACTTTTTTCTTTGGAAATGATTTGTTGTGGTGGCCAATTCCTTTCTACGCTTGTTCCCCTGGAGCTATTCATATCTGCTGAAATTTGTATCATCCGTAAAGTATGCACCTATATATATATCACACTCTTAGTGTCCTCTTTACATGCGACAAGACTTCTTTCGACGTTGCTTGTACACTAGCAAGTGTATTTGCCTTGAACAAAATAAGAGCTAATGGCCTAGCTTCCTATAGATAGAGGAGACTATATGAGTTCTATATGACCGCCATTGTGGAAAGGAAAATGAAGCACAAAGACTCCACCGTAGAAAAAAGAACCAATGGAAGGACCGATAGAAATACCTGGTGGTAGGCCCACCATGAAAGGAAATGCTAAGGGCAACTATAGGCGACCGACGAGTAGTGCTAGGGTTAGGGTTTTATTCATCTACGGAGTGACCACGCCATAAACTCCTACATTGATTGGTCTTGGTGCTTCCTCTCCTTTGCGCGATGATGAGAGAGGGGGCATGACATAGATTGCCAGCGCAAGTGAAGCGGGAGAACAACGATCAATAAGCTGAGAACCTTCAACGTCCCTGACAGGCGGAAATGCTAACGGGGAGGTAGCGAATCTCAACCAAACAAGGGGCCCAGAATTTGACAAAAAAGGAACTAATAGGTCTCATGTTTGAGGATCAGGATTCCAGATCGACCGAGGCCTACTAGGTGGTCAGCGGTTGGAAAGGCATGCTCACTCCAGCAAATCAACATCAACGTGTTTGCTAGGGCTATGCAACAGACATGGGGACACTACTAGGAAGCCTAAAAAAGTCACATTGGAAATAATATCTTCTTCTCAAGATTCAACAACAAAGGAGTCTAGAAGAACACTTTAATAATGGACCATGGCAATTTCATTTTAGCGGGATAGTTATGAAGGATTATGACGGTAAAACTAAGCCGTTTAAGATAATGTTTTGTATGACAGATCCATGGGTGAGAATTACAAATCTTCCCCTATATAAATGATTGTATACTTTCGGGAATGCTCTCATATTCATTTCACTGGTCCGAGGCTTCTTTCTCCACTCTTCCCTGAAAGATCAGGGGACCTTGTTTGATTTTCAATTTGAGCAGATGCCTCACTTTTGGACTGACTACGACAGACTAACACATGTTGACGGACGATTTGAACCACATGTTGATTCCTCACCCTAGTTGGGTGAATGGTTGAGGGAATTGCTCAGACGTAGCTCCTCGCAGACAAAAATAGAGTAGAAGTCAGCGACAAATAGTAGGAACTTTAGTTTTGGGAGCACTAGGTCAAGAAAGGGCATCTATGGTCGCAGGGGGCATGCAACGTTGCATGTCCTCCCATTTGGGCTTAGATGATACAATGATTATACACCCTCTATGGACTCGCTCACTAGCGAGGATCCTCAAGATGATTGTGTAGAGGGTAATTATCTAAGAAAGACGCAGTGCAGGGACGACTAGTGCTGGCAAGATCGGTGACATGATTGTGAACTAAGGGATGATTTGCATCTGAAAAGGAAGTGGGAGATGTGGAAGGAGCATTAAAGGAAGCAAGACATAAAAATATTATATACATGAAAGGGTGCTAGGTGATTGGGAAAGATAACCCATGTACCTCTAGGCAACGCAGATGAGGCACTTTTGTTCATAAGACGAGGCAGGGTGGCGGTTGAAGCAAATTTGTGTAGCTAAGGCAGGCTCCGAGAGACTGCATGCTAATAATACATTTACCTGTGACGATGATACCTCAACAATGTATTCTTTTAATCACAGCAACTAGGAGATTACTTGAGGTGTCTCACACAAATGGATCACATTAGGGAGAGCGTAGCCAATAATAGCTTTTCAAACCTTTGTTTTAGTATCTACCTATACACATGGGACAATAAGAGGGAGGTAGATGAGATCATTTCGGTACATATGGACAGGGGTCCATGCTGTTATGATTTCACAAATTCATTCTAGGATGCGCCCATTGAACATGTTCTCATGGAGGACCAGACCATGCGTCATTATCTGAGCACCAGACAACTAGCCATTAAAACAAGTAAGAAGAGGGCATTAACGTTTGAGGAGAGGTGGATGCCCCACAGAGGTGTGGGAGTGTGCATGTGATAATAATTCTGGCAAGAGTGCGCTATACAGGAAGTTAACAATGTCACCAATGATATGGAACATTGGAGTGGATCGGCTTTTTGTTTCGTATGTTGTGGGATTACTAGGCACAAGGTTCAGCTTCGATGGAAAGGAAAGTGTGTTGGGTTCCAGAGATCCTCATTGGAGATTAGCTAGATTGAAGCGTAGCTTCATCAGGTTCGTGGATGGGAACAAATAATGTAAATGCAATGTTCTTGACTTGAATTGCTCAAGGAAGACGATAAAAACATGAGGGCGGATAGCACGAGTTGTACTACTGACAATGAGATGGGGAACATGTCGGTCGATTTCTATGCTTAGTTGTTTCCTTCAGAAGGCTATGCTCAAGCTGACCATATCTTAGCTCACATCCAACCTTATGCGACTACTGATATGGAGGAGAGGGTGACTACAAATGTGATGGACGAAGAAATGGAGAATGCACTATTCTAAATTGGACTAACAAAAGCACAGGTCCAGACAACCTCTCAACTTATGTTTACCAATTTCACTAGTCGTTGCTAAAAAAATATGTACACATAGTAATAGGGGATCTCTTGAATGTAGTTGTTGCATCGGAAAACATTAGTGATACGGTTCTTGTCCTGATACCAAAAATTAACTCACTAGAGATACTTCCTCAAATCGGCTCAATCAACTTATTGAACACACCCACTCAGGTTGCTTCAAAGGCCTAGGAAATAGATTAAAGGTTGTCCTGTCCATAATGATCACGAAGGATCAAAGTATGTTTGTTCAAGGAATAGCAAAATCCAATGTTCACAATTAAACTATGCATAATGAAGGCCTATAAGAGGGTGGTTTGCATTTTCCTCAATCTGATGATGAGGGCACTTGGTTTCTCAAATAGGTTGATCTTGATGATTATGATCTGTAGTACCCCGGCTAGGTTTTCTATAGGGTTGGACGATATCTTGTAGCTCGCAAGCTAAATGAGCGCTCGATAGTTCAGCTCGTTAAGCCCGTGGCTCGCTTCTTAATGAACAGAGCCAATCACCGATTTCCGCTCGCTAAGCTTAACGAGCTTAACAAACGAGCTAGCAAGTCTCGCGAGTAGCTCATTAAGCTCGATAGTGAAAACACAACACACCTTTTCATCTTACATGACAAAGTTTTCATAGCACCTCAGCCCATCTATTCAATCTAATCTATGTAGGAGGCAACAAACTAGTACATTTCCTTTTGCTGTCACCATCTTACTTCTTAAAAACCACATCTACATACTCATCGTGTAGGTCTTTACACATCAGAATTTGTTAACAAGCGCTCGCAGGCGCTCACGAGCTTAACGAGCTTCAAACAAACCGATTCGACCAGGGTTTTCCGCGCGTTAACCTTAACTAGATTAACGAGCCGAGCCTTAACGAGCACGAGATTAGTATGTCAAGCAACTCATTAATCGACCCCTAGTTTTCTATCAAATTGAATGGAAGGTGCTCTATATATCATTTTTACACTAACAAGAGGGCTCTGCCTAGGGGACCCACAATCCCACTATTTGTTTATTTTCCATGTTGCGGGTTTTTCGGCGTGGCTCATGAATGCTCAAAGATAAACAGATCAATGGTGTATCTTTTCCGAGCACATGCCCCCATGTAGCCTATCTTGTTTTTTTGCAAATAATAGTATAGTATTTCTTCAAGCATCAAATGGAAACTTTGTGACCTTAAGTAGATCCTCTTTGACTACGAGTGGGCCTCGGGACAAATGGTAAATCTTCGAAAAGCCTCCACTTTCTTTGGAAAGGGAAGCAAATAGGAGGACAAATTTTTTGTACATATTTTTGCACCGATCCTGAGGCATTGGGCGAGCATTATTTGGGGATCCCAACCGTGGTGGGTAGGTCAAAGGAACCATATTTTAAACATATTAGAGAAAGCTGAAATGGCAAAGTGGTTGGATAGGATGGACAAGGTATCTCGAAGGCAGGAAAGGAGGTGCTAGTAAAATCAGTGCTTCAAGCAACACCTACTCACTCCATGAGTTGCTTTCAACTCCCACAATTAGAACTTAACTATGTGATAGAATGTAAAACCGTACCCGTAGTAGGGTGGTGAACGCATCCGGATACACGAGAAGGGAGTTCGCACAAGGGTTTTACCTAGGTTCGGGCCCTACATCATGTGTCTGATTTTTATTCGTGGTGGAGCACCTTGTGCGAGGGGTTTACAGTGGAGACGAAGTATAAGGCTGCAGAGAGTACAATCTACAAGAATATATGAGAATGATAACCCCTTGCTCTGCCTTATATAGGTGACGGGGGCTAGGTTTACAAGGAATCCATCAAATATCACGCCGCCGCCATCTAAGCTTGCACGCCCAGATGCTCTCCCAGTCCTTATCTGGGCCCTTGAGCTGCCCTCCTGTACCAATCCTCCACTTGGCCTCTTTGGCTTTGAGGCAGGCCTGCTGTCGGGCTTCCCACTTAGAGGACATCCCTACTATATTGCACCTTCACTAGCCCTCGAGCATGTTTGGAGTTTGAGTTATGCTTAGCTTCAGAAATGAGAACCCAGGAGGCCTCCTTCTGTCCTGTTGGCTATTCAGACAAGGCACTTGTGACCTCGCCGCTAGCCTGGTTCAATACAGGCAGTCCACCCTCCCTGCCATTTAATCTATTGTGATCACATACATCTTAAACTATCATGGTTGTTGCGGGTCTTAAAAAATATGGCTCATGGGGTGGATGTGCAGTTTCTCGTTGATTCAGTAATGTCGTCGCTTGGCGGAAACAAATTTATCATCTTCAGGGTTGCTAATGTTGATACTTTTACTGATGTTCCAATCTCACTCATGTGTAGGTACAGAAAAATGGAGACGAGGTGTGCAATGTCAACTAATACTATTGCAAGGCCGACCATCGCTCATCGCAGTGCTACAAGCTCGGGCGTTCAATGCTGGAAGCCCGTCACTTGATGCAGCAAAGCTATTAGTCAATGAACTTTTCATTGCTAGAAGGTGGTTGACAATGCTGCAAGGCCAGGGCATCGAGGCTACAAGGCATGTCATTGGCATGTTTTTTCTTTGCCGTAAAACGCTGCACCAGTGCTACAAAGTTGGGGTTACCTCATGTTGCAATGTCGTGTTTAGTGTTGTAAGGCCGATCACCTGCTTTTCACTAGCCTACCATGGCCACCATTGTGCCCTGCATGTTGGTCTATTGCTAAGAAACATGGGTGTATGTTTCGAAGGGTAGGGAGAGGAAACGAGAGGAACAATCGTATTGGTGGTTGATTGGGTAGTGATGTGTGACCCAATTGAACGACTCAAGGGTAGGCGTAACCTAGGAGGAGCCGGTAGCGGCATGCCGATGATCCATCGGTTCAGGCCTATATACATTGTGTTTTTTCAGTGATTTGGTGCAGTTAATGAGTATGTGTTGTATATCTACAATTTTTTGTATAGACTGCTTGCTTGTTCCTACATTTTTCGAGGTTTATCAAAAGAAAATATAATCATGTGCAACGGTCTGGTTTGAGCTCGCTCTACCACCAGATGCCCCTCGTTTGTCTTCCTATCTCTTCCCCATATCCATTCGCTTTATTTCCACCATGTGCACACCCACCCTTTGTTCCCCTTTCTCTATGCCGATGTATTGGGCTAGCACTGCCACCCATCGATGATGTGACTCTCCGACCATCACTGCTACAACCAACGCTATATGCTAAAAGAGAAGCACTATGCTACATCGGCCAAGCCACATGACGTTTCAAGGCCGTGAGTGTGTTCGTCGGTCCTGCATCCCGATAGCCAATGTTGCAAGGCAGTGCTCTCTCATGGTGCTGCAAACACATACTCTCGTCAGGTGCTATAATCATCTTCTCATGTGTGCTACAACTACGGCCGGTGTTGCAGGGCAATTGTCGCATCATCGCCAGTTTTGCAGTGGTTGTCGCAAAAATTCCTAAGATGCATAGATCTCAGTGCTGCAACTGCATGTCCTCGCGGGGTGTGTTCTATCTGACGACCAATGCCACAAACCAAGACCTAGGCGGCAAGGAGTGAGGGTTGTGGTGCCATCAACTACCTTGGCTGTAAGACAATATTGCAAGGATGAAGCCTCACTGGTGCAATGTCATAACACTTGCGGGATATGCAGGCGACTATAGGGATGCTCTAGGGCACCGATGTCAGGTGTTGTGAGTGGTTGACGTAATAGTCTTTTGTGACGATGGGGGAGGGGTGGGGGATACACAGGTTTTATTTCTGGAGGCTATGGAGGAAGACGGGTTCCATTCTCTCTGGTGCCCGTGTAGTGTGAACAAATTGTGTCAGATCCGACGGCTGGCGAACCGACTAATTTTGTTGACACCTAAAACGTGCCAAAAAAATGTACAGAGATGTTTATAGCCATTGCATGTTTCTTACAACACTTCATATGTCTTCCACGCTGCAACACATAGTGCCGGACCTCGCGTTTGTATACGTGGTTTGTGACAAAACAAACTAGGTGGAACTTGATTAAATTCAGGCGGCTAAGGGTGGCCACGATCGGCCGACTGGCGCGTATCACTGCTAGACCAACGTTAATGGAAACAAAACATGTGCAGCTTCAGTCCAATATATCACTATACTAATGATGACAAAATAACCGAGCATGGACAGAGCTAACAAGCTTCAGTCCAATATCAGTATACTAATGATGCCAAAAATCCAGCATGGATAGAGCTAACCAGCTTCAGTCCAATGTCATTATCTAATGATGACAAAAAACCAGCCGTGATACTGACAGAAAAACCAGTATGGAGTACTTACCAACCGAGCTTGAAGCGGCGAAGCTCCGCCGCATGGGCGGCACCCCCTGGACCGGCTTCATCTCGTTCCCATCCATCTGCCACATGAGACCGCATCTATTAGAAAGTCCAAGCATATATACACAGCACCTAATTCTTGCACATACACATCAGGTAATTCAGTAAGCATTAGTACTAATTCACAGAACTAGATTAAAGATTGTCAGTAACTCCAAATCATTAGGCACTGGTTAACTTCAAATCACTAGTAGCAGAGGGGGGAGGAGCGCGGCTCACCATCTTGTCACCGGAGACAGCATTTGCACGCGGGATGGGGGCGCGAGCGCGGCTCACCATCTTGCCGTCGGAGATAGCGTGAGTACGCGGGGCCCCTGGCGCCGAGAGCGCAAGCACCTTCAAGGGGCCTTCCCGGGACTCCTTGGATTCCAGCTCCTCTCTGGTGGCCGCTAGGGCCCGGGATTTCTGCCGGCGTGTTCTGGACTTGCCTGTGCGAACCACCGGCGCAGGCGCTGTTGCACAAGCGCCTTCTCTTTCCCCTGGGCGACGGCGACTGCAGGGGGCGGGGCGGGGGCCATGAGGCTCTGCTCCTCATGGTTGGCTGTGGGTATGGCGTTGACGCCGGAGCAGAAGCGTGTGTTGCCTTTTATGAACTGAAATAGGAAGGCATGGGGCAAGGTGGGGACTGCGTGTGCATGTACAAATTTATTTATTTAATACTAGTATTTAATAGTAGCATATTATTTGTATATTTCTATTAAATATTTTTATTTTTGGGATATCTTTGCTATAATATTAAATATATATATATATATTCTATATTATTATCTAATAGTAGTATTCTTATATTTAGGATCAAAGATATACTACTATTAAATACTATTAACTCTGTTACTAAATATAAGAATAGAGGTGATAGTATTAAATAGTAATATTATTATATTTTGGAACAAGGTAATAGTATTTAATTATTGTATATCTTGGTATACTATTAAATATATCTTTGGGATATTGGTATTTAATAGTAATATTCTTATATTTAATTAGGAAGAAAGATATACCACTACTAAATAATATTATCTCTGTTGCTAAATATTAGAACAGAAGTAATAGTATTTTATAGTAATATTCTGATATTTTGGAACAGAGGTAATAGTATTTAATTGTAGAATATCTTTGGTATACTACTATTAAATATTCTTATATATTAGGTATTCTTTGGTACACTATTAAATATATCTTGTGTATACTAGTATTTAATACTAATTTTCTTATATTTAGAAACAAATATATACTTACTACTAGTATTTGGTAGCGCATTATTTGTTCGGAGGGAGTACTATTAGTAGTCATGATTTAGTTCCCTAGTCAACTAATACAATTAATGCAATACTAGCAACTTTTTGACAAAAAAATATATCATCTTATTGTAGCCATGCATTAAGATATAGATACAGAATAAAATAAATATGTTGATAATCACCTTGCTCCTAATTTAAACTCGATTTATTGATAAGAAAAAAGATACATGTAAGTAATCATTTTTTACATAGAAGGTTGCCACTGTATTCAAAGTTCTCGGCATTGCGAGAGTTCAAAATGGCGCTAGTACAATCTGAGGCACACTAAGCCTTGTTTTTTCACAATTCATGACGACAACCTTCCTTAGCTAACATGTACGCAATACAATTCACCTCTCTACGAACCAAAGTGATCTTTGACTCAATAAAAGTTTGGAGCATGCCCTTCACATCTTCAACCGCCGGACCATGGCGTGAGCCGTCCTTCCCTTCAGAGTTGAGCTTGCTCACCATCATCTTGCAGTCCATCTCCAAGACGATTGTCTAGACTCCAACTTCCTTCTCTAGTGCAAGGACATGGCGACATGCTAGTAACTCCGCCATTGTAGGTTTAGTTAGAGAGGGTAAGAACGGCATGAGCCTACAACGAACTCCCTTGGATGGCCTCTCAGGACCGCCCCTCCTCCTCTGTCTTGATTCTTGGCACATACACCGTCAGCATTGCTTAAGATCCACCCATGCTCTGGCAGATGCCACCGTTCCTGCAGCTGAGCCACGTCTTGTATGGCCTCCTGTTGGTGTGCCTGTTGCCACTGCTCCACATGAAAGATACTCCCTCCGTCCCATAATATAAGAACGTCTAGTGTAGTGTCGAAAACGTTCTTATATTATGGGACGGAGGGAGTAGATTTTACTAGTGTAACTCACATGGTTCCTCACCAGTCAGAACTGATAGAAGCCTAGCACAATCCACTATGACAGATCAGAATATCACTAACCCTCAATTGCTGACCAACGAATGCCCACACATCAGTGATGAGGACGATCACTGACGAGTCTTGCATGGTGCATCAGTGATCAGGTATTTTGAGCTCTACTACATGCTTATTAGAGACGGGTTTGAAATTCATCGGTCAGTGATCATGTGTTCCGATGTCCAAAGTGAACGGATATTTGGCACTTACAGGTTACAGCTGCCACATTTGACCCGTCTAAGTTATTGTTGCAAAATAGTTGCGTTCGTTTTCTCGTCGGTCAGAGTTGTGTTGTATACATTTTATATCTTGTCCGTGCCAATTCCCTAACTCTTACCGCCGCTGACGGACCAGACACTGAAGATTATATAGCGTCGAATTTCACTAGGAATAGACAGTCTACTGTTTGCTTTGTGTATCATCTTTGCGTGGCACAAACTTGGTGGAAGGTGTGTCGGGTGGGGCCCTCCTCGTCGGTGCATAGCCACAGCGGATGGCTAGCTCTTTAGGGATGCCGAGGTGCCTAATAAAGTGAAGTTTTATGTCTGGAGAATGCTTAAGAATGTATTGGCAGTAGGGGAACAGCTGGACCATAGGACTATCAAAGGGGAGATGTGTGTTGCTTGTGGATGAGGTTACTATATTATTGCACCATTTCTGGAGGTGTCATTTTTCCAAGGTACTCTGGAGATGCCTACAATCAGATACAGACGCCACGGCCGAACGTCCACACCCACAGTGACTTGGCTGGGTGGTTGAGGGATTTGTTGGGTCAGGCGAAGGAAAACGAAAAAGGGTTGATCCCTACTACATATCCAAATAGCATTAACCAACAAAACTGTATCATCACTAACCTGCTATCAATGCCTCGGGGTCAGTTGTGACTTTCACACCACAGACGGTCATCCTGGCTTGTCCGTGATAACACTTCATCACAGACTGCTAGCCATTCTGTGATAATAGTTCATCGCATGTTGTTTGCTCCTTTTATTGCTCGCCTATATTGATGTTGGTACCAGCAAGGCACGCAAATGAATTTTTCGGAATTACATGAACAGAATACGCATGAATACATCATTCATTTGCGGAAGTTGCTTTCCATATATCAAAAAGTGTACATTTTCACACATCATTACCAACATATATATGGAACATAGACACTTCTACCACATTATGAACAGTAGTCTATCGATCGAGCAAATTACCAAACTAGAAAAGGAACATACAGATTACCCCGATAAAGGATACTGGAGTACCGCCTCCCTGGGGGCATCGCTGGCGACAGAGCTCTCTACGCCTTCCGCTTCAGGTTGGGGTGCCGCAAGGGCCTCTCGGGGGCTCTATGCGGCATCCAATCTTCCGGATGGAGTGTTGCCGCGCGACCCGGCTTGGAGGTCCATGATGGGTGGACTGTGGGGCGTGCCCGGGGCCACCATTATTTGGCGGCTTCAGGGGCAGACAAAGGACACAGATACTTCTACCACATTACAAAAAGTAGTCTATCAATCGAGCCACTTAACAAACCAACATATATATGGAAAATAGATACCTCTACCACATTACAAAGATTAGTCTATCCATCAAGCAACTTAACAAACTTGACAGAGGACATAAATATAAATTTAAATATGCTAAACAACTCATAATCTCAAGTAGTCTATCTGTCGTGCCTCTTAGCAAACTAACAGGCTCTCAATAAGAAGGAGATGATGAGAATAATTATCTCACCAATCTATGTCAAATACAATGGCCAGTAGCAAGTACCGATGAAACAAAGTATTTCATCTTATTATCCACATCAAAGACATTACTCCTTTGATTTGAATGAGTTAAAGAACTTAAGTTATTCCTCAACACATAGTAGTCAAAGCAAGCTGTGCCTTAGTTATGTGTAAAGGTATCAAGTTTCATCATCTGCCTACTAAGTTTGTAGTGCTACACCATTATAATAGTTTCACTAAATTCTTAACAGATTTGTACAAAGAAATAGCTAACGCTGCCAAAAAATCTATAAGTTAAAATACATCCCTACAAAAAATT
The DNA here is from genome assembly GCA_021437245.1 of Aegilops speltoides. Lineage (NCBI taxonomy): Eukaryota > Viridiplantae > Streptophyta > Magnoliopsida > Poales > Poaceae > Aegilops > Aegilops speltoides. The sequence goes on from CM038147.1 coordinate 589,079,085, forward strand.
GGTTGAAATACATCAACCCCTATTGATTTCTATAACCAAATACATGAACTAACCCTACAAAATTACATCCGCATGATGGTTAGTCACACAGAAAAGCCTAAATGTTCTATAATGTTAGAAGGAGAGCAGCTCACTACCATGATCGCCATCATGACTGAAGAGCAAGGCAGGAGTACGGGGTATACGACCTCATATGACGGTGTGGGTGACCTGGTGTGTAACGGCAGGGTGGATTGGAGGGAACCAGAGATGCCGGACGGAGGCTATGCACGACAAGAGAGCGCCGCTCAGGAAGGAATTGGAGCGGCTGCGGCCGGACTAGGTGCAGTGGCGGAGCTAGACAAAAATGTTTCGTGGGGCCAAAAGACAAAAATAAATCTGTAGTGAGCAACTGCTACTGAGAGTTCTCGCAAAGAAAACACTACTACTAAGAGAACACTTTATAATGTGTATACTCCAATTCAATCAACCACTAACCAACTGAGAGAAAATTGTAGCGTTATCACATGCAAAAAGAAGACCGTTTTATAATGTCGTCGCCACCGTTCCAAATGCAGAGCTCTTCGTAACATCGTGGCCGTATCCTCAACAAAGACCGGACGGTGCGGCGCCATGGCCTGGTTGAGTGAAGAATACCACATGAGCTGAGAAGCAGCCGAGCTGGTGAGTGAAGAGGGCTTGTTCGTTGGTGGATTTGTGAAAGTAATACAGATCAAACATGAGAGATACGCTCCTGCGGCAATACCCAGTTTCGCGTGCGTGCGTGTGGTGCTTCCGGCCGACTGGCCGTTGTGTACGTACTTGCGTTTTGGTGTTGCTTGCAGCTGTTTTACTAGAGGATCGATCAAGCGCTTTAATTTGCTAGAGGAAGCTAGCTTCGTGCTGAGTGGGTTGATCTAGGTTACAGCGTGTACATCTCGGTGTAATAGAACTTCGTCGAGTTTGTCAGCGAGCTTCGTTTGTCATCGTCGTTCGTCGTCGCTCTTATTGCCGTCGGAACTGGGCCAACAATTGGTATCAGAGCAAGGTCGATCTTCTAGTAACGGGAGATCATGTCGGACGACGAGAAGAACAAGCAGCTGGAGTAGTACTCCGGTGCGGCTAAAGTAATTACTTCTCCGGTGAGATCGTTGTCTCCGCGATTCTACTGTGGGAACTTCGTGGTACGGGTGACCATGATGGAGTGCGCGCTCGAGGCCAATGAGCTCTGGGAAGACGTCGACCCCGGCGGTGATGACTACCTGAAGGGTGGTGCCTTGTATTGAAAGGATCGCCAGACTATCATTACCATATGCTCAGTGATGCTGGTGGACACGCAGCAGCATCTAATCTCGAAGATATCGGCGAAAGAGGCATGGGACACGTTGAAGACATTGCATCTAGGGCGCGAGCTTGCAAACTTTACGGAAAAGTTAAGAGAGTCTGAGGATGGGAGAAGATCAGACGATGGACGCCTTCGCAGCAAGGGTTGCCACCATGGTAAACGAGATTCGAAGTCTCGGGGAGAAGCTAGAGGACATCTCCGTGGTCCGGCATTTTCTACATGCCGCACCACCGCGCTGCATGCCGATTGTGTCAGCGATCGAGCAATATGTTGATCTCAAGACTCTCACTATGGACAATCTGGTTCGTCGCTTCAGGGCGCATGACGAGTGGATGAAACTGAGTTACAGTGACGCAAAGCCCTATGAGTACCTGATGCTTACACGTGCTCAGTGACAGGCGATGGTTTCCAAGGAGAACAATTTCGACAAGGCGTCTGGTAGCGGCGGAAAGTACCGTCCCGCAAAGGACACCGACGAACAGTCCGAGAAGCCAAAGAAGAAAAAGTTCAACAAGAGGAAGATCCGCTGCCACAATGGTAATCTGCTCGGCCAATTCAAGTCAGCGTGTAAGAGTCCCCCGAAGAAGAAGACGATCATGGCCGAGGAAGATGATGAAACTGACATGATGTTGATGTGCGAGCTCGTCAACGAGGAGGATCATGTTCTTCAAGCGTCTGCTAAAGACATTGTAGCGCTCAGTGAAGAAAAAGTTCGGTCTCAAAATCATGGTTTGGAAAACTCGTGTGGATGTTAGAGACATGAGGGGTGATTCCAAAACTCGTGTCAAAAGTACTGACGCGAGACATAATACTGAAATTTGTGTCGATGCTAAGGACACGAATGTCACTTCAGCGTACGCGGCGCCTGAAGACCATGAATCAAAACTAGTACAAATGCCCATGCGTTGCACCGGGCGAAATATTAAAGAGAAAGGTCCACTTTTGGTCAAATCTGGAGTAACAGTGATAGCAAGCAAAACCTGTTTGTTTGTGTTAGGCAAGATTAGGAATGGTACTTTGTGAACACCTTCCTCCAATCGTCGCGACTTGCACCAATTCCAAACCCTAGTTCCCCGACTCCAACATTGCTCCTTTCTGGTCCCATATCATTTGTAGCCAGCATAACATCAGTGGTCGTGTGTCACAATAGGACAAACTTTCACGTATATCCATATCTATTTGCAAAACACATCCGCAGTTCATCAAAATTCTACGTGCAAAATAGACCGTGTGTTGCAATTGACATGATAAGATAAATTTGAGTTTGCGTGCTATTTGACAGTTTACGTGTCGTAACTCCCAGTCAATTTGCTTTTGACTCCCTTATGTTCGCTTTGGTGTGAAATTGCTGGGTTGCGACATTAATCCCTGAAAAACAGAAAATGATACTATTTAAATACGTAAGATTTGGCTTATAAAGTTTTAATCAGATGATCGATCGAATATATGGCACTTCATAGATACACAAACAGTGGTCCAAATTTTTTTGTTGAATTTGGATCAAAATAAACTTCTTTGATTTCTCAAAAAGAATCAAACTTGCTTTCAATTGGAGAATTACCTCTACACATGATGCTAAATGGAAGCAAATATTTGTGTAAATCCATGCAAAACCAAATCGGTGAAATGCACGATGCAATCTCAAAGAAGAAAATGAAATATTGCATCATCCTAACAGTTTGTATTTCATTTTCTTCATTGAAATTGCTATCCGGAAAATCATCATACTGTCCAAGATTTTTAATTTAGGAAACAAAATAATTTCACCGGAATATGTGAAATTTTGGAAATTTTGCATATTCCGGAAATTATTTTGGATTTTGAGATTCCAAATGTCACCTAATTTTAATGAAAGCGGATGCTAATTTGTATTACTAATTAAGAGAACAATATACGTGGATGGTAAACATATCGAAATTGGACATCTTTTTTTTCGGGAAAAATAATAATGATTACTCAAGGAGGCCTCTCAGCCAGAGCCAGTTTTACAATGAAGTCCATCCCGACAGCGAGCCAAACTGCGGTGCGCGGCGTACTACGGCCATAAGCGGCCAGCTCATGGCTAACAATGTTCTGAGAACGACTACAATGTATAAAACAAATCTTTCTAGCCTAAAGATCGGCCAACCCGCGGATCTCCTCTATGAGTGCACGATGCAACGATCTATCCACCTCACGTCCCGTGATCATAGACACCGCCTCTGCACTATCCATCTCAACCAAAATAGGTAGGGTGGTCCGATGCACTGCCAACGCCGACCCTTCTCTGCACGACGCTAACTCCACCCCCAAAGCATTATCACATGTGCGGAGTTCCCTACATGCACTATAGATGATCTCGCCTCTATCATCACGCAGGATCATTCCTCCACCCGCTGGCGCGATGTAACTTCCATCCGTGTTCAGCTTTGCCTAGCCTGGCTCAGGGGGTACCAAACGCGAGCGCACCTTGGGCACCGTGCTCGCTATGGCGCGCGGTTGTGAGGCCAAGACCACCATCTTTCCTTTCTCCAGGTCACCATTGGGGTGTTGTTGAATGCACAGAAGTGAATTAATATAGCCCTGCAAAAAATGCCGAGAGGCCTCAACTGTGGGTGGCGCCTTGTCGTGTGTGATCTCATTGCAGACATGCCAGATTCTCCACATCGTCATAAGCATCACCAATCGCGCCGAGTCATCCAATGGGTCCAACAATGAAAATATCCACTCTGGACCTGTGTTGTGGATGGACTCCACCTTGGGAATATTCCAGTCCAAGGCCATAGCACGCCATAGCTCTCTTGCCAGGGCGCACCTGCACAGCACACGGAATCCGTCCTCGCGTTCCACACCACAAAGGGGGCAGATGTCAGTAAGCTCAAGGTGCCGCGAGGCTTTATTAGCCCAAGTAGCAAGTGAGTTGGTGGCGACTCTCCAAGCGAACACGCGTACCTTTGGGGGAGCAGGGCACCCCCATATGATCTTCCAGATGTCGCGACGACCATCCGGTGCCCTGCTCGTGGCGGATGCCGATGGACGCTCGCGCTCGTCCATGGCTAGGCGATGTAGTGACCTGCTCCCTCATAACTGCCCAGTTCCTCTGGAAGAAACGGGCGGGGAAGCCGTCCGGACCTGGCGCCTTGAGTGGTCCAATCTGGAACAGAGCATCAGCTATTTTTTTGTCAGAAAAATCTGCGCACAGACAATCGTTCATGCGATCAGTCACACGAGTTTTTATCAAATTAATGACTGGATCCGCACAGAGAGAAGTATCAGCAGTAAAAAGCTTAGAGAAGTAAGCCGTAGCCAAGGCCGACATGGATCCATAATCCTTGTGCGTAGCCCCTGCCTCATCAATGAGGGTCTTAATACGGTTCTTTTGAGCCCGCCAGACTGCTTTCCTGTGGAAAAACTGAGTATTGTGGTCTCCTACCCGCAACCATGCAATCCGAGACCGCTGCATCCACAACATCTCCTCTCTATATAGCATCTCATTCATGCGGTCGGTCTCCTCTCGTATGTCCTTTATATCTGCATTCATAGACATAAGCTCCTCTAGGCGGGAGCGAGATTTGTTAATTTCCTTTATAACATTACCAAATTTCTTCCTGCTCACTCTTGCAGCTTTTTCACAACCAGAAGTAATATCTCCAAGGTTTAACATAGACCCCAGCTCGGTCCAAGTATTCATAATTACCTCAGGTAGGGATGGGTCCCTTTCCCACATTACCTCATATTGCCTGCATCTCCTACACGTAGCCTGTCTCGGCTCCTCCTGCTCACAGCGAAGGAGGATGGGTAGGTGGTCAGAGCTGGACATCGATAAGTTTGTTTACGGGCAGAGCAGTACCTACATACATTGGGGAGAGCTCTTAGTCATGGATCTACAGTCCGTAAGGACGTCGAGGGTAGCTCTTGGCCAGACATAAAAGTTACCTGTACATCACATTGGTATTAGCCCATGGAAATTAATAACAAAATTGTCTGCTCTAAGCAACTTGGCCAAAACAGAACCGTGTGTGTCTACCATGGGAGTGATAGTAGTTACTAACTGTTCAACGATTCCAGATATTTCATATTCCAATCAAAGTGCAAAATGCAAGAGACTACGAACAGAATAATACACAATTTGTAGCAGGCAACAAAAAAGGAAGAGGCAACCAATCTTCACAAGATTATAGCTTTCAAATATAGAAGAGAAAACCTAACAGCGATTAGATAACGACTAAACTATTTTCGCATGCTATACCTTGTCAGGCTTACAACGGGACTTCTAGAAACAACCAAGTCAAATCAAAGGAAGTAAAGAAACTACAGTTTCAGAAGTAAACATCCGTCAGCCGTCGCCCAGTGCAGCTCAAACTCAGTAAATGCTTCGTCAAACCGATGACTTGGGCAGAGCAAATGTATCAGCATGTTGCTTGTTGTCAGATCAGACAATTGGCTCTCATCTCTTTTATCATGTGTAGCACTAATTCAAGCCGTTTTCCCTTGCACACAACATCAGATTGGCTCTCATCTCTTTTATCATGTGTAGCACTAATTCAAGCCGTTTTCCCTTGCACACAACATCAGATCTGTCAACGTTTGTACGTGGCCACTTTGATCTCTGGGACGGACCTTTTTCTGAACCTTGTTGCAGCTGGGCATAGACAGAGGGGTCACCCAGCATTAGGGATCCCCCTCCGTCATTAACTTTGAGTAGCCCCGCAACCACGGCAGCCATCCCTCACAAGGGGCTCGGCGGCGGCCATGGCGTCCGCAGCCCGCAGGACCGCTCCTCGCAGCAGCGGAATATCTTTTTCCTCATTATCATCCATCCAATGTCCTCCTTTTGAGATTTCACCACCAGGCATATCTTCTTCCTCATTGATCATTGATCATCTTCCTCAATTTTAATTCGTTTTACCACCCTTGCCTATTGATCCCAGTCGACTCGTAGTTGTATTTAAATTGGTTTAATCAATGTAAGGGGGCGAGGTGGGATTATGTAATCAACGATCAAACGCTCTCCTTTTCACAATGTCATGGGTTAGCCCATTGGATGCCCTCTTCTGATATAAGCGGTAGGTTGCCCGTCTGATCCATCTTTCTCGTAATGTCTTTTAGACCGGATTCATTTGGTGGGCGATTAGTACCACCTCATTTATATTACGATTTTCTCCAAACTAATTGTAAAAGCGTATTATAACATGAGAAGAAAGCGTATTGCGACGGTGAACCCGGAGACTCAATCCGTGCTTTATTATTATTATTATTATTATTATTATTATTATTTATTATTATTATTATTATTATTATTATTATTAGGGAGAGATGTGCTGATACAAAAGTAGGCATGTGCGCAGCAGCCGTGCCACACTACCCAGTAACAGGCGAACGTGGTGTCCCACTGAGTAGGCCGAAAGCACTGGCCGCAGTAACTCAAGCAGGAGGTCTCGCGTGGAGTCGGGGTGCCTTGCACCCATCAGCGAGCGCTGCAGCTGGAGCTTGCAAGGCAGCTGCGTGTGGTGGTGCAGTATTAAGTGAAAGCCCGCATGAGCCCGAAACTAGTCCAACAGGAGGCATGGGTGTCTCACGTGGTGAGCAAGGGCCACATCTAGATTTACTACTTGGGAACTTTGCCAACGAGTCAGCAAGCCCAACTGGGTGTGGCAAGCTGATCCTGCATGGTGGCTCATGCAGTGGAGGTCCAGGAGGGACCGCGTCCACGCATGGAGATGGGAACGGCAACGTAACGCCCGTGTCCATGAAGGAAGAAAGGACATGTCTACCTACAACTAATCGTCTACGCCCGGTGATCGACATATGTCCGGAGGAAGCTCTTTGGACAAAAGACCCGAAAAAGGTGAAACGGAGTGGATGGCGATGTCTAGCAAATGCCGAGAAACCGGTGGAATTCGAGTATGCAAATACGAAGGAGTATTGGCATCAAGCCATGGAGGAGGAGTTGAGGTCGATCCACGACAACAATGCATGTGAGCTTGTGGATCTTCCCAACAATGAAAAAGTCATGGATCTCAAGTGAGAATTTATGATCAAGAAAGATGCCAAAGGGTCCGCGAAGCACAAAGCGAGGCTAGTAGCCAAAGAGTACGTGCAAGAGGAAGGTGTGGACATTGAAGAAGTGTTCGTTCCCGTCGCAAGGATGGAATGGGTGAGAGTACTCATCGATCTCGCGGTTCAGGAATCATGGAAGATGCATCACATGAATATAAAATCCGCATTTTTGAATGGCAAGTTAAAAGAAGATGTGTATGTGAATCAGTCACCGGGATTCATCAAAGAGGGAGAGGAATGATACGTCTTCGTCGTATCTATAACTTTTGATTGTTTCATGCCAATATTATACAACTTTCACATACTTTTGGCAACATTTTAAATAATTTACTGGACTAACCTATTGATCCAGTGCCTAGTGTCCGTTACTGTTTGTTGCATGTTTTTTGTTTCGCAGAAAATCCATATGAAACGAAGTCCAAATGCGATAAAATTTTACAGAGAATTATTTTGGAATATATGTGATTTCTGGGACTTGGAATCAATACAAATGGGGGCCCACAGTGATCACAACCCACCAGGGCGCGCCAGGCACCCCCCGGCGCGCCCAGGTGTCTTATGCCCTCCTCGTAAGGCGGCTGGGGCCCTTCTACTGGCGCAAGGAATATCATTTATGGAAAAAAATGTGTAAAAATTTCAGCGCAATCGGAGTTACGGATCTCCGGGAATTTAAGAAACTGTGTTCTTTGTGTGAATCGGTTAGTTCATCACCAGTCAGGTTTTAAAAAAAAATCAGGTAAGTAAATTGATATGCAATGTACAATCAGTTGATGAATTGATAATTTGGTGTAGCATGGAGATCGATCTCATTGGTACATATATTCTTCAGTATCTCGGTGTTGTCTATAATCTCACACTTGAATTTTGAGCACTGTTCTCACCTTCTTTACGTGATAAAAAAATCATTCTTCAACTTTGTTCTCTCATGATCACATCCCAAGTTGTATGGATATATTTTAATAATAAAATGCCCCAAAAGGTAATTGGCTTTGACGTTAATTCCAGAAGTTCACTCTTTCACCTCATTTTCTTCAAAGGTTGAATTTTCCCTGTATGAAATATATATATGATAAATAATATGCATTGTGATTGCTCTTAATTTGAATATGCATTTGCGGCCATATACCTTTGCAAGTAAGTGATGTGGATCTATGTGCAAGGAGGATAGGGGCATACGCTTTTTTCTCCCGTTTCAATGCATGGGCATGTTTCCTAGTAATGTTTATACGTAGCTTTCGTGTAGACACTTTATAATGAGATAGTCACACCCGTATTGGGTGTCGTGCAGTTTCCCACAAATATAATGCTTTACAATCCTGTGAGGCCATCCAAGGGAGTCCGTTGTAGGCTGATGCTGTTTTTACCCTCTCTAACTAAACCTAAAGTGGCGAAGTTACTAGCATGTCGCCATGTCCTTGCACTAGAGAAGGAAGTTGGGGTCTAGACGATCGTCTTGGAGATGGACTGAAAGATGGTTGTGAGCAAGCTCAACTCTGAAGGGAAGGACGGCTCACCCCATGGCCCGGCGGTTGAAGATGTGAAGGGCATGCTAGTTCCAAACTTTTATTGTGTCCAAGATCACTTGGGTTCATGGAGTGATGAATTGTATTGCCTACATCTTAACTAATGAACATTGTCGGAATGAGTTGTGAAAAACATCGCATAGTGTGCCTCCGAATTGTACTAGCGCCATTTGAACTCTGGCATTGCCGAGAACTCTGAATACAATGGCAACCATTCTATCTAAAAAATGATTCCTTACAGGTATCTTTTGCCTTATCAATAATTCGAGTATAAAAATTTCAGTCTAAATTAGAAGCAAGGTGATTACCAAAATACTTATTTTACTCCTTACAGGTATCTTTTGGCTATAATAGGATGATGTACTTTTCGTCAAAAAGTTGCTAGTGTTACTTTTAGTTGACTAGGGAACTAAATCATGACTACGACTACCTCTGTCCTGATTTATTAGGGCTCCTTGTAGTTTGGGTCAAACTTTGACATTTGATTTAACTATTAAAAGAATAACTTATATACTCTAAGAATAGTAACACTGAAGTCCTCTTTCAAATATGAATCCAAAAATATATGTTTTGTGACATACAACTTATAATTTGTTAGTCAAATCTATGGTCAAAGTTGGACACAAAATATGAAAGGGACCAATAAACCCGGACGGATGTAGTAGTAGTAGTAGTAGTAGTAGTAGTAGTAGTAGTAGTAGTAGTAGTAGTAGTAGTAGTAGTAGTACTCCCTGCGAAACAAATAAATGCACTACCAAATACTCCCTCCGTCACGAAATACTTGTCGGAGAAATGAATATATCTAGATGTATTTTAGTTCTAGATACATCCATTTTTATGCATTTCTACGACAAGTATTTCCGCACGGAGGGAATAGTAGGTGTATATTTGTTTCTAAATATGAAAATATTACTACTAAATACTACTATACCAAAGATATAAGAATATTAAATACTAGTATACCAAAGATATATCTAAATATAAGAATATTTAATAGCTAGTAGTATACCGAAGATATTCTACAGTTAAATTCTCTGTTCCAAAATATAAAAATATTACTATAAAATACTATTAGCTGTTTTCAAATAATTAGTAATAGAGATAATATTCTTTAGTAGTGATATATCTTTATTCCTCATTAAATATAAGAATATTACTAGTATTAAATACTAGAATCCCAAAGATATATCTAATAGTATACCAAAGATATACAACAATTAAATAATATTACCTCTGTTCCAAAATATAAGAATGTTACTACGACCTCCGTCTGGAAATAGTTGTCATCAAAATGAATAAAGGAGGCTGTATCTAGATGTATTTTAGTTCTAAATACATTCCTTTCTATTTGTTTTGGTCACAAGTATTTTCGGATGGAGGGAGTATTAAATACGGTCACAGCTATTCTTATATTTTGTAACAGAGATAATAGTATTTAATAGTAGTATATCATTGTTCCTAAATACTCCCTCTGTCCCAAAATTCTTGTCTTATATTTGTCTAGATACGGATGTATCTGACACTAAAATGTAACTAGATACATCTGTATTTAGACAAATCAAAGACAAGAATTTTGGGACGGTGGGAGTATAAGAATATTACTATTAAATACTAGTATACAAATATATATTTAATACTATACCAAAATATAAGAATATTTAATAGAAATATACCAAAGATATGCTACTATTAATTGCTGGTATTAAATAAATAAATCTGTAGATTAACACGCGGTCCCCACCTTGGCCCGTGCCTTCCGTTTCAGTTCATAAAGGGCAACACATGCTTCTCCTCCTCGCTCACATTCTTCTCATCCCGCTCTCCTCAACCAACTCCGCGCGTCTGCTCAATCAATCCACCGCGATGTCTAGCTCCGACGTCCGTGCCATACCCGCAGCCAACCACGAGGAGCACAGCCTGGCGGCCCCGCCCGCCCCTGCCGCATGATCGCCAGGAAAGGGAAGATGCTTTGCAACAGCGCCTGCGCGGTGGTTCTAGCGCAAGCCGGAGACCCAGGAGAAAAGCCCGCCCCCAGCGGCCACCAGAGAGGAGCTGGAATCCAAGGAGTCCCGGGAAGGACCCTTGAAGGTGCTTGCGCTCCCGGCGCCAGGGGCCCCGCGTGCTTATGTTGTCTCAGACGACAAGATGGTGAGCCGCGCTCACGCCCCCACACGGCGTGCAAGCGCGGTATCCGACCACAAGATAGTGAGCCGCGCTCGCTCCTCCCCCCTCTGCTACTAGTGATTTGAAGTTAACCGGTGCCTAATGAGCTGGAGTTATTGACAATCTTTAATCTAGTCATGTGAATTAGTGCTAGTGCTTAATGAACTACCTGATGTGTATGTGCAAGAATTACGTGTTGGGTATATATCCTTGGACTTTCTAATCGCTGCGATCTCATCTGGCAGATGGACAGGAACGAGATGGCGCTGGTGGTTCGCAGGTGCAAGCCCGGGAGACCCCAGGAGAAAAGCCCGTCCCCAGCGGCCACCAGAGAGGAGCTGGAATCCCGGGAGTCCCGGGAAGGCCCCTTGAAGGTGCTTGCGCTCCCGGCGCTAGGGGCCCCGCGTACTCACGCTGTCTCCGGCGACAAGATGATGAGACGCGCTCGCGCCCCCACCCGGTATGCAAACGTTGTCTCCGACCACAAGATGGTGAGCCACGCTCGCGCCCTCACCCTGCATCCAAACCGTGTCTCCGATGACAAGATGGTGAGCCGCACTCGCTTCCCCCTCTCCTACTAGTGATTTGAAGTTAACCGGTGCCTAATGATTTGAAGTTACTGACAATCTTTAATCTAGTCATGTGAATTGTACTGTAGCTTACTGAATTACCTCATATGTATGTGCATGAACTACGTGGTGTGTATATGTCCTTGGATTTCCTAATCGCTGCGGTCTCACCTGGCAGATGGACAAGAACGAGATGGCGACGGTCTAGGGGGTGCCGCACATGCGAGGGAGCATCGCGTCGTCAAGTGCGGTTGGTAAGTATACTTTATGCTGCTTTTTTTGTCAACATCCTCTCCATGCAGGCTACACCGGCAAACAAGCTGCTTAACTTTTGTGCATGCTGGTTTTTCGTCATCACTAGTATACTGGTATTGGACTGAAGCTTGTTAGCTCTGTCCATGCTGGGTCTTTTTGTCATCATTAGTATTGTTATATATTTTGCTGAAGCTGCACATGTTTTCTTTCCATTGACGTTGGTGCGGGCGGTGCTACGCACTAGTCAGCCGATGGATGGACGCCTTACTCACCTGATTTTAATCAAGTCCCACCTAGGTGTAGTTTGTTTTGTCACTAGCTGTGTATACATAGGCGAGCTCCAGCACTGTGTTGCAGCGTGGAAAACATATGAACTGTAATAAGAAACATGCAATGGCTAGAAACATCTCCACATATTTTTTCGGCACGTTTTAGATGTCAACGAAATTAGTCGGAACGCCAGCCGTCGAATTGACACAAGGAGCATTGGATCACACTACACGGCAGCAGAGAGAATGGAAACCGTGTCCCTCCATAGCCTCCACAATACATGTGTATCCACCACCCCTCCCACATCGTCGCAACAGACAATTACGTCGGCCCCTTGCAACACCTGGCTTTGGTACCCTAGAGATCCCTGATGTCGCTTGGATATCCTGCAGGTATTATTACAGTGTGCCAACGAGGCGTCGTCCTTGCAACATTGTCTTACAGACAATGTAGTTGATGCCACCACCACCATCACCCATTTACACATGGGCCGTGGCATGTGGCACTGTTCGTGGGATAAAACACACCCCGCGAGAATACACGGTTGCACCACTGCGATCTATGCAACTTAGGAATTGCTGTGACTGCCCCTGCAAAACTAGCGATGATACGACCATCCCCCTGCAACATCGGCCATAGTTGTAGCACATATGAGAAGACGGATGTCGCACCTAACAACACAATATGTGTTTTTTGCACCATAAGAAAGCACTGCCTTGCAACATCGGCCATCAGGGTGCTGCACCGACAAACACACTCACGACCTTGAGACATCGTATGCCTTGGCCGATGTAGCATAGTGCTCCTCTTTCAGCATATAGCGATGGCTTGTAGCATTGATGGTCGGAGAGTCGCAACATCGTTGAGTGGCAGTGCTAGCCCAACTCATTGTCATAGAGAAGGGGGAATAAAGGATGGGTGTGCACGTGGTGGAAATAAAGCGAATGGATATGGTGAAGAGAGAGGAAGACTAACAAGGGGCATCTGGCTCTAGAGCGAGCTGAGTGATTTCCACCTGAAACCAGCCTATTGAATATAATTCAACTTTCTTTTGAGAGACCTCATAAAAACGTCACAACATGCGAGCATGTCTATACAAAAAATTGTAGATATTAACACATACTCATTAGCTGCAACAAACCAGTGAAAAAACACAATGTATATAGGCCTGAACCGATGGATCGTCAGCATGCATCTGCCAGCTCTTCCTAGGTTACGCCCAACCGTGAGTCGTTCAATTGGGTCACACATCACTACCCAATCAACCACAAACTTAGTTGTTCCTCTCGTCTCCTCTACCCACCCTTCGCAACATACACCCATGATTCTCAGCAATAGACCAACATGGAGGCGACAATGGTGGCCATGATAGGCTAGTGAAAAGCATACTGGTGATCAACCTTACAACACTAAATAGAACATTGCAACATGAGGTAACCCCAACTTTGTAGCACTGGTGCACCATTTTCAACCACCTTGTAGCAATGAAAAGTTCACTAACCAATAGCATTGCTGCACCAAGTTACCGGCTTCCAGCACTGAACACCTGGGCTTGCAGCAACGCGATGATCGATGGTCGGCCTTTCAACAGTATTAGTTAACATTGCACACCTCGTCTCCATTTTTATGTACATACACATGAGTGATCTTGGAACATCAGTAACGTATCAACATTATCAAACATGAAGACGATAAATTTGTTTCTCCAAGCATCGATGTTACTGAATAAGCGTGCAACTGCACATCCACCACATGAGCCATAATTTTTAGCTTTGCGACAACATCTTATAGTTGCAAAAGAGCTGACGATGATGGTTTAGAATGTATATGATCAAAAACGATTAAATGGAGGGGAGGGTGGACTACCTATGTTGAATCAGACTAGCCGCAAGGTCACAAGTGCCTTGTCTAAATAGCCAAAAAGACAAAAGGAGGCCTCCTGGATTCTCCATCCTGAAGCTAAGCATAACTCCAACTCTAGACACGCTAGGGGGCTTCTAAAGGTGCAATATGCTAGGGGTGTCTTCTGGGTGGGAAGCCTGGTAGCAGGCCTGCCTTAGGGCCCAAGAGGCCAAGTGGAGGATCGGTGCAGTAGGGCAGCTCAGGAGCCCAGATAAGGACTGTGAGAGCATCTTGGCAGGCAAGCTAAGATGGCAATGGTATGAGATCTGATGGATTCCTTGTAAACCTAGACGTTGCCACCTATATAAGGAGGGGCTCGGGGTTGTCATTCACATATAATCTCATAGACTATACTCTATGTAGCATTATACTTCATCTCCACTCTAAACCCCTCGCACAAGGTGCTCCACCATGAATAAAAATCAGATACAGGATGTTGGGCATTACCTCTCACCGAGGGCCCGAACCTAGGTAAAAACCTTTGTGTGAACTCCATTGTCGTGGATCCCTACAAGTTCACCACACCCTACTATGGGTACTCACGGTTTTACATACTGTCACATAGTTAAGTTCTGACACATTTTCTCTAGGGAGTTGAAGCAACTCATGGTGTAAATAGGTGTTGCTTGAAGCACTGATTCTACTAGCACCTCCTTTCCCGCCTTCGAGATACCTTGTCCTTCCTATCCAACCACTTTGCCATTTGAGCTTTCTTTAAGATGTTTAAAATTTCCTTCCTTTGACCTACCCACCACGGTTGGGAGCACCAAATAATGCTCGCTCAATGCCTTAGGATCTGTGCAAAGATATTTACAACAACTTAGTCCTCCTATTTGCCTCACTTCCCAAAGAATGTTGAGGATTTTTTAAAATTTCCCATTTGTCCCAAGGCCCACTCGTAGTCAAGGAGGATATATTTAAGGTTACAAAGTTGCCATTTGACGGTTGAAGAAATACTATACAACCATCTGCAGAAATAAGATGGGCTACATGGGGGTTAGCGGTCCCAAAAGATATACCATTGATCTCTTTATCTTTGAGCACTCATGAGAAAGGCCAAAAAACTCGCAACATAGAAAATAAAAAAAAGGGAGACCATGGGTCTCCTTGCCAGAGCCCTCTTCATAGTATAAATAAATACATAACACACTCCTTTCAATTTGATAGAAAACCTGGCCGGGGTACCACACATCATAATCATCAAGATCAACCTATCTGAGAAACCAAGTGCCCTCATCATCAGATCGAGGAAAATCCAAACCACCCTCTTATAGGCCTTCATCATGTATAGTTTAATTGTTAACATTGGATTTTTCTATTTCTTGAATGAACATACTTTGCTCCTGCGTGATCATTATGGATAGGACAACCTTCAATCTCTTTGCTAGGCCTTTGAAGCAATCTGATTGAGCGTGTTCAATAAGTTGATTGATCCCATTTGAGGAAGTATCTCCATTTAGGTAATTTTGGGGATTAGGACTAGAACAATATCACTAAAGTTTGGTGAAATAATTCCATTAAAAGAATCATCTATTACTACGCGTACATCATTTTTTAGAAATAACTAGTGAAATTGGTAAACATAAGTGAGAGGTTGTCTAGCCCCTGCCCTCCAGTCAAATTTGGAATAGTGCATTCTCAGTTTCTTCATCCATCACGTCTGTGTTCACCCTCTCCTCCATATCACTAGTCACACAGCGTCGGATGTGAGCTAAGATGTTGTCAGCGTCAGCAGAGGCTTTTGAAGAAAACAACTAAGCATAGAAATCGGCCGACATCTTCCCCATCTCATTGTCAATAGTACAACTCGTGCCATCCGCCCTCATGTTTTGATCGTCTTCCTTGAGAAATTCCAGTCGGGAACATTGCATACACATTATTTCTTCCTGTGCACGAACCACATGAAGCTACGCTTCAATCTCGCTAGTCTTCAGCGAGGATGTCTGGATCCCAATGATCTACCCTTTCCATCGAAGCTGGACCTTGTGCCTAGTAATCTCACAACATACAAGACAAAATACAGAGCCACTTCAATATTTCATATAATTGGTGGCATTGTTACGCTTCCTGTAGAGCTCACTCTGGCCAGAATTGTTATCACATCCACACTATCATGCCTCCATGGGCATCCACCTATCCTCAAACGTTAATGCCCTCTTCTTACTTTTGGTAATGACTAGGTTTTCTAGCGCTCTATTAACGAGCAAACCATGGTTTGGTCCTCCATGACAACATGTTCAATGGGTGTATCCTACAATGAATGCACGAATTCATCATTGCATGGACCCCTGTCCACATGTACATAAAGGATCTCATCCCGCTCCCTCTTATTGTCCCAAGTGTACAGGTTGCTACTAAAACAAAGTTCTGAAACGCTATTATTGGCTACACTCTCCCTAATGTGCTCCATTTGTGTGAAACTCCTCAAGTAATCTCCTAGTTGTTGTGATTTAAAGAATTCTTTGTTGAGCTATCATTGTAACAGATAAATGTATTATTAGGATCCAGTCTCTCGGAGCCTCCCTTAGCTACACAAATTTTCTTCAATCTCTCTTCCTATCCAGTAGCTTTAGGTGATAATCATTGTGACGCCTTTGGTGGTCACCATCATCTTGCCTCGTCTTATGACCAAAAGTGCCTCGTCTGCGTTGCTCTGAGGTAGATGGGTCATCTTTCCCAATGGCCTTGCACCCTTTCCCATATAGATTTTTTTATGTCTTACTTCCTTCCATGCTCCTTTCTCAGGTCCCACTTCCTTTTTAGATTTAAATCATCCCTTAGTTCACAATCATGTCACAGATCTTGCCTGCATTGGTCCTCCCTGCACTTCATCTTAGACAGTGACCCTCTACAAGACCATCTCGAGGATCCTCGTAGAGAGAGAGAGTCCACAGAGGGTGTATAATCATTGTATGACCTGCACGTAAATGGACGGACATGCAACGCTACATGACCCTTGCGCCCATGACGCCCTTGCTTGACCTAGTGCTCCCAAAACTAAAGTTCCTGCTTTCTTTCACTGGCCTCTACTTTGCTTTTGTCTGTGAGGAGCCATGTCCAAGTTATGCCCTCAACCATTCACCCAACTGGGGTGAGGAATCATTTTGTGGTTCAAATCATCCGTCAACATGTGCTAGTCTATCGTAGTCAATCCAAAAGAGAGGTATCTTCTCAAATTGAAAATCAAACAAGGTCCCCTCATCTTTTGCTGAAGAGTGGAGAAAGAAGCCTCAGACTAGTGAAAGAAATATGAAAATTCTAGCTCTAGATCTGAGATGGTTCCCCCATAAATCCATCCTTCTTAACATCACTCTTTACCAAGCCACCAAGACAATTCCCAAGAGCATTCCCAAAAGTATATGATCATTTATATAGGGGAGGATATGTAATTATCACCCATGGCTCCATCATACAAAACATTATCTTCGATGACCTAGTTTTTTCATCATAATCCTTCAAAACTATCACATTAAAACCAAATTGCCACATTCAGTTATATAGAGCGTGCTTCTAGACTCCTTTGTTATGGAATCTAAAGAAGAAGATATTATTTCTAATGTGACTTATTTGGGCTTCCTAGTAGAGTCCCATGTATGTTGCATAGCCCTAGCAAACACGTTGATGTTGATTTGCTGGAGTGAGCAAGCCTTTCCAACCACTGACCACCGAGTAGGCCTCGGTCGGTCTGGAATCCTGATCCTCAAACATGAGATCTATTAGTTCCTTTTGATGTCAAGTTCAGGGCTCCTTGTTAATTTGGTTGAGAGATTAGCTGGCTCCCCTGAAGCATTTCCATCTGTCAGGGACTTTGAAGGTTCTCATCTTAACGATCCTTGGTCGCCCTGTTCACTTGAGCTGTCGATTTACGCCACGCCTTCTCTCCCATCGTCGCGCAAAGGAGTGGAAGCACCAAGACCAATCAATGTAGGAGTTTACAGTGTCATCACCTCATAGATGAATAAAAACCTAACCCTAGCACTACTTGTCGGTCACCTATAATCGCCCTTAGCATTTCTTTTGATGCTGGGCCGCCACTAGGTATTTATCGTGTCCTTCCATTGGTACTTTTTTTGCGCTGGAGCCTTTACGCCACATTTTCCTTTCTACAAAGGCGGTCTTATCCAGATCATATAGTCTCCTCTACCTATAGGAAGCGAGGACATTAGCTCTTCTTTTTTCAAGGCAAATACACTTGCTAGTGTTCAAGTGACATCGAAGAAGTCTTGTCACATGTGAAGACGACGCTAAGAGTGTGACACATATAGGTGCCAACTTGAAGAATAATGCAAATTTCAGTAAATATGAATAGCTCCAGGGCACGAAAGCGCACAGGAATCACCCACCATAAATGGATCATTTCCAAAGAAACAAAGTCACAAAGAGAGAGACAAGACATTAGCTTCTTTATGGGGAACACATATATTTAAATGTTGCCTTGCTCTCTGATTATTAACAAGAAATAATTTTTACTAATATATTATGTGTAAATCTTGATAGATATGGAATGTATTTTGGTCAGTATGTTTTAAGGAATCATATTAGTTTTTGGTATGTTGGAATTAGAAGAAGTTCATGTGCCTTCAAGGCATGTCAAGGTGTGTTGTTCCACCTCAAAATTGGTACATACTAAATGGTTATTCTCCCTACGTATAGCCCCAATTCTCATGCTCTCTCTCTCTCTATCTCTCTCTCTCTCTCTCTCTCTCTCTCTACATTTTATATTCCAGACTACTCCATAAAGCCTTACTGGTGAAGGTCCAGAAACACCCAGCAGTGATGGGTTCAACTCCCATTTGTAGTCTATACTTAGTGGAGGAGAAACAAGCCACTTACAAGCACGAGCCCGCCAATGGTGAATAAATCGAGAAAAGAAAATCAGGCCATGGCAGGTCAAATCCGGCACCTGCCAACAATGTTTAGTCTCCACTACTCGAACCAACTTTTCCTCGATGTGTTACATCATGTGATGTTTGGAGAAGCCATAGAGTTGGGGATCCAAATATAGAAAACAACGATGGGGAGTGGCTTGAAGAATAGGAGCCAAGAAGCTCGACGGACAAGGCCTCCACCATGCTGCACCATTGGCGATCTTGACCCGTATGGTGCAAGGACCGAGGCGAATCAACACCGTCATCATCTAGGTTGCAAAGGAACATCAACCACTGTCTTTCTTCTCTCGGACAAACTCAATGATTTCATGCAGTTGGCACCCATGCCACATTCCACAGAGATAACAACATTGAGGAGGAGGGCAACGCAAGGTTAATTTCTTCCTCATAGGAATTACTTTCGAGGAAGTGGGGGGACGGTATGGCATGATGAGCAGTTAACAAGGGAAGTTTGCATGACTGTGGAGGACAAATCATGAAGACAAGTGTGCTAGTAGCTATATATGGGATGAATGATAGCAGGAAGGAATAATGAGCTTACTAGTTGAGGCTACTATTTTTTAAGTTGAGACCTACTGATCATAACAACAATTGATCATAACAACGTACCATTGATGATATAGGGTATTGATTTAGTAACTGTCAGGATGTGACTAGGGCTTGTAAGTGGTGGGTTGTATATTACTAACAAGTAGCATGTTTAGCCTCAATATTGTCCTCTGTCACTCGTAACAACGTACCATTGACGGACCACATATTGGGCCCGTCACTACTACCTTTTTCCAACGAAAATAGAATTTTAGTTATAGTAAGATTCACAACAATCCCGCCGGCCATTAGTGCTAAGTAGCACTGCTAACCGGCTTTTTGACCCACCACTTTTGATCGATAACTAGGCGAGAACTCTAGTGTGGTGCACATTTGTTTTGTTCAGAATTTTTAGTGTTTTTATGTGCACAAAGACATATCTTTCAACCCTAACAGGTTCTCTTTAGGTGGGGTCGAGAGTGAAGGACTGGGGAGCTTGGAAGCAGGGGAAATGGCACCTCGAGGGGTTCAGGTCTCCATGATCAATAACCACAATTTTGATCTGAATGAGCTGCCGATCGAGCATGAGTAGCTCAATAAGGAGTAGTCACCTGTGGAGCAAGAGTAGCTACCTATGGCACAACATGAGCTTTAATATTCACAATGGTTGGAGGCTACTCAAATCCCGCTTGTGTGAGCAAAAATAACTCTTGGCCCAAATGTAGCCCTGTCAGAAATTATCGAAACAATATCCTTATCCTAAGGACGATTGTAAAGCTTATGTGGAACTTTTGAATTTCTTGCTTCCTATTTTTTGTTGATTGGTAGCGCTATTGCTAAACTTGTGGGAAGGACTTGGCATCTGCTTCATGATCAACGTGTCAACTGGAAATGGCTTTTGTATTTATTTCACGTGATGGTTTTGATATGTGGATTGTTTGAACAAGCAGTTGTTCATTCGGTAAAGCTTTGTGAAACAACAACGGTGGAGCTAGGTCTCTGGTCATGTGAAATGATAGTAGGTCAAGAAGTGTGTTAGATCATGAGATAACATATTTTCTAAGTTGTTAATCATGTGTGTTAACACCATGGGTAGTATGAGAGAAGGTCAACATGCATGTTTGGATCTGAAATGACCTCATGACCAAAAAGGGAGAGAAACATGGCTAATAGGAATCTGAGCGATATGGAAGTTACTTGTTGCATGGATGTCAACTATGGTTATGAAGCCACACAAGATGTCAGAGGACCCGCATCCTTATATATCAAGGTTGACTTCACATGCCAACTGGATTTCGTATAAATTATTGTATATGTATGTATGTTATATCTTGACATCTTACCAAACAAAAAACACCAAAAAATACACTATTTACTTCTCTTTGATGCATATTCTAGTTGGAGGGTAATCATAACCTTATGTGGATATTTTTCCATAATAGAATATGTAATGGTCTAGTGAGGCAAGGTGTAAATGGAGAGGACAATAGTCGAACATGAAAACATCCAACATTGTGTTATAGTTGCATCAAGTTGTCTAGTGAGTCAATATGGAAATGGAGGAGGCTCATAGGGAAACACGAGAACACCCAACATGTTGCTCTACTTACTTCCTATTAGTGCGAAGAGACCGAGACTAGTGAGCGGTTAATCATAACACATGGAAAAGCTATCTCATACTAGATGATAATGGAGTGAGTCTTGTATGAAAATGCTAACAAAGTATGAGTTTGCATAGCATGACATCCCCTTCCTTTCTTGTTCGAGTTTCCTTCACCAACCACATAGTACCCTGATCAACACTATTATTTGGATATGCTTCTCATCCGAGAAAGAATAGTTATTGAGAGACATTTATACCATTGTCTAGATAGACTTCTTCAAGGGGTAATAATGGAGGTGTCTTATCTATTATAGCCA
The DNA here is from genome assembly GCA_021437245.1 of Aegilops speltoides. Taxonomy (NCBI): domain Eukaryota; kingdom Viridiplantae; phylum Streptophyta; class Magnoliopsida; order Poales; family Poaceae; genus Aegilops; species Aegilops speltoides. The sequence continues at coordinate 589,100,467 of CM038147.1, forward strand.
CATTCCGGAGAAGAATAAAAAAAGTAGACACAACCTGATAATTTATTGAGATTTGAATTGAGGATTCCACATACATCAACTATCCTACATGTGAATCAAATCCACATCCTACATGGGCATTGGGCTTTAGTTGGACTACCACTTTATGGACAAGCCATGTGCTCCATGTAGTCTATGTTGGAAAGGCGGGAGGAAAAGGAGAAAATAGTTTTCGACGGCTGGACATTGAAGTTATTTGTCAAGAAATTTGTTTCCTGACATGGTTTGCTTATTTCATTGTTTAGTATTTGATATTGGTTCAATGCTCTAGTATGTAACCTTCTTCTCACATTTTGGGTCTAGCTCTTGGTGTTCATGAGTTCATTACTTATGTTAACAGTCAATCCAAAAGAGAGGTATCTTCTCAAATTGAAAATCAAACAAGGTCCCCTCATCTTTTCTTTGAAGAGTGGAGAAAGAAGCCTCAGACTAGTGAAAGAAATATGAAAATTCTAGCTCTAGATCTGAGATGGTTCCCCCATAAATCCATCCTTCTTAACATCACTCTTTACCAAGCCACCAAGACAATTCCCAAGAGCATTCCCAAAAGTATATGATCATTTATATAGGGGAGGATATGTAATTATCACCCATGGCTCCATCATACAAAACATTATCTTCGATGACCTAGTTTTTTCATCATAATCCTTCAAAACTATCACATTAAAACCAAATTGCCACATTCAGTTATATAGAGCGTGCTTCTAGACTCCTTTGTTATGGAATCTAAAGAAGAAGATATTATTTCTAATGTGACTTATTTGGGCTTCCTAGTAGAGTCCCATGTATGTTGCATAGCCCTAGCAAACACGTTGATGTTGATTTGCTGGAGTGAGCAAGCCTTTCAACCACTCGACCACCGAGTAGGCCTCGGTCGGTCTGGAATCCTGATCCTCAAACATGAGATCTATTAGTTCCTTTTGATGTCAAGTTCAGGGCTCCTTGTTAATTTGGTTGAGAGATTAGCTGGCTCCCCTGAAGCATTTCCATCTGTCAGGGACTTTGAAGGTTCTCATCTTAACGATCCTTGGTCGCCCTGTTCACTTGAGCTGTCGATTTACGCCACGCCTTCTCTCCCATCGTCGCGCAAAGGAGTGGAAGCACCAAGACCAATCAATGTAGGAGTTTACAGTGTCATCACCTCATAGATGAATAAAAACCTAACCCTAGCACTACTTGTCGGTCACCTATAATCGCCCTTAGCATTTCTTTTGATGCTGGGCCGCCACTAGGTATTTATACGTGTCCTTCCATTGGTACTTTTTTTGCGCTGGAGCCTTTCTGCCACATTTTCCTTTCTACAAAGGCGGTCTTATCCAGATCATATAGTCTCCTCTACCTATAGGAAGCGAGGACATTAGCTCTTCTTTTTTTCAAGGCAAATACACTTGCTAGTGTTCAAGTGACATCGAAAGAAGTCTTGTCACATGTGAAGACGACGCTAAGAGTGTGACACATATAGGTGCCAACTTGAAGAATAATGCAAATTTCAGTAAATATGAATAGCTCCAGGGGGCACGAGCGCACACAGGAATCACCCACCATAAATGGATCATTTCCAAAGAAACAAAGTCACAAAGAGAGAGACAAGACATTAGCTTCTTTATGGGGAACACATATATTTAAATGTTGCCTTGCTCTCTGATTATTAACAAGAAATAATTTTTACTAATATATTATGTGTAAATCTTGATAGATATGGAATGTATTTTGGTCAGTATGTTTTAAGGAATCATATTAGTTTTTGGTATGTTGAAATTAGAAGAAGTTCATGTGCCTTCAAGGCATGTCAAGGTTTGTTGTTCCACCTCAAAACTGGTACATACTAAATGGTTATTCTCCCTACATATAGCCCCAATTCTCATGCTCTCTCTCTCTCTCTCTCTCTCTCTCTCTCTATGTCTCTCTCTCTCTCTACATTTTTATATTCTAGACTACTCCATAAAGCCTAACTGGTGAAGGTCCAGAAACACCCAGCAGTGATGGGTTCAACTCCCATTTGTAGTCTATACTTAGTGGAGGAGAAACAAGCCACTTACAAGCACGAGCCCGCCAATGGTGAATAAATCAGAAAAGAAAATCAGGCCATGGCCAGTCCAAATCCGGCACCTGCCAACAATGTTTAGTCTCCACTACTCGAACCAACTTTTCCTCAGTGTGTTACATCATGTGATGTTTGGAGAAGCCATAGAGTTGGGGATCCAAATATAGAAAACAACGATGGGGAGTGGCTTGAAGAATAGGAGCCAAGAAGCCTGACGGACAAGGCCTCCACCATGCTGCACCATTGGCCGATACTGACCCGTATGGTGCAAGGACCGAGGCAGAACTGAACACCGTCATCATCTAGGTTGCAAAGGAACATCAACCACTGTCTTTCTTCTCTCGGACAAACTCAATGATTTCATGCAGTTGGCACCCATGCCACATTCCACAGAGATAACAACATTGAGGAGGAGGGGCAACGCAAGGTTAATTTCTTCCTCATAGGAATTACTTTCGAGGAAGTGGGGGGACGGTATGGCATGATGAGCAGTTAACAAGGGAAGTTTGCATGACTGTGGAGGACAAATCATGAAGACAAGTGTGCTAGTAGCTATATATGGGATGAATGATAGCAGGAAGGAATAATGAGCTTACTAGTTGAGGCTACTATTTTTTAAGTTGCGACCTACTGATCATAACAACAATTGATCGTAACAACGTACCATTGATGATATAGGGTATTGATTTAGTAACTGTCAGGATGTGACTAGGGCTTTTAAGTGGTGGGTTGTATATTACTAACAAGTAGCATGTTTAGCCTCAATGTTGTCCTCTGTCACTCGTAACAACGTACCATTGACGGACCACATATTGGGCCCGTCACTACTACCTTTTTCCAACAAAAATAGAATTTTAGTTATTGTAAGATTCACAACAATCCTCGGGCCATTAGTGCTAAGTAGCACTGCTGACCGGTTTTTTGACCCACCACTTTTGATCGATAACTAGGCGAGGACTCTAGTGTGGTGCACATTTGTTTTGTTCAGAATTTTTAGTGTTTTTATGTGCACAAAGACATATCTTTCAACCCTAACAGGTTCTCTTTAGGTGGGGTCGAGAGTGAAGAACTGGGGAGCTTGGAAGCAGGGGAAATGGCACCTCGAGGGGTTCAGGTCTCCATGATCAATAACCACAATTTTGATCTGAATGAGCTGCCGATCGAGCATGAGTAGCTCAATAAGGAGTAGTCACCTGTGGAGCAAGAGTAGCTACCTATGGCACAACATGAGCTTTAATATTCACAATGGTTGGAGGCTACTCAAATCCCGCTTGTGTGAGCAAAAATAACTCTTGGCCCAAATGTAGCCCTGTCAGAAATTATCGAAACAATATCCTTATCCTAAGGACGATTGTAAAGCTTATGTGGAACTTTTGAATTTCTTGCTTCCTATTTTTTGTTGATTGACTGACGCTATTGCTAAACTTGTGGGAAGGACTTGGCATACTGCTTCATGATCAACGTGTCAACTGGAAATGGCTTTTGTATTTATTTCACGTGATGGTTTTGATATGTGGATTGTTTGAACAAGCAGTTGTTCATTCGGTAAAGCTTTGTGAAACAACAACGGTGGAGCTAGGTCTCTGGTCATGTGAAATGATAGTAGGTCAAGAAGTGTGTTAGATCATGAGATAACATATTTTCTAAGTTGTTAATCATGTGTGTTAACACCATGGGTAGTATGAGAGAAGGTCAACATGCATGTTTGGATCTGAAATGACCTCATGACCAAAAAAGGGAGAGAAACATGGCTAATAGGAATACGAACGATATGGAAGTTACTTGTTGCATGGATGTCAACTATGGTTATGAAGCCACACAAGATGTCAGAGGACCCGCATCCTTATATATCAAGGTTGACTTCACATGCCAACTGGATTTCGTATAAATTATTGTATATGTATGTATGTTATATCTTGACATCTTACCAAACAAAAAACACCAAAAAATACACTATTTACTTCTCTTTGATGCATATTCTAGTTGGAGGGTAATCATAACCTTATGTGGATATTTTTCCATAATAGAATATGTAATGGTCTAGTGAGGCAAGGTGTAAATGGAGAGGACAATAGTCGAACATGAAAACATCCAACATTGTGTTATAGTTGCATCAAGTTGTCTAGTGAGTCAATATGGAAATGGAGGAGGCTCATAGGGAAACACGAGAACACCCAACATGTTGCTCTACTTACTTCCTATTGGTACGAAGAGACCGAGACTAGTGAACGGTTAATCATAACACATGGAAAAGCTATCTCATACTAGATGATAATGGAGTGAGTCTTGTATGAAAATGCTAACAAAGTATGAGTTTGCATAGCATGACATCCCCTTCCTTTCTTGTTCGAGTTTCCTTCACCAACCACATAGTACCCTGATCAACACTATTATTTGGATATGCTTCTCATCCGAGAAAGAATAGTTATTGAGAGACATTTATACCATTGTCTAGATAGACTTCTTCAAGGGGTAATAATGGAGGTGTCTTATCTATTATAGCCACATTCCGGAGAAGAATAAAAAAAGTAGACACAACCTGATAATTTATTGAGATTTGAATTGAGGATTCCACATACATCAACTATCCTACATGTGAATCAAATCCACATCCTACATGGGCATTGGGCTTTAGTTGGACTACCACTTTATGGACAAGCCATGTGCTCCATGTAGTCTATGTTGGAAAGGCGGGAGGAAAAGGAGAAAATAGTTTTCGACGGCTGGACATTGAAGTTATTTGTCAAGAAATTTGTTTCCTGACATGGTTTGCTTATTTCATTGTTTAGTATTTGATATTGGTTCAATGCTCTAGTATGTAACCTTCTTCTCACATTTTGGGTCTAGCTCTTGGTGTTCATGAGTTCATTACTTATGTTAACTATTATTGTTGTGCCCACTTGTTCGACAAGAGACTATAAAGTTAACTAAGATACTCCCCTATTTATATTAATATAGTTGGCACTGAGGTAATCATCAACCTTGAATATTACTCATATTTGTCAAATAGGAGGTAAAGCTGGATCTGTCTGGCGCATCATCTTTGCTCACATTTGGTGTATTGTCTATTCTAAACCCAATGAGTATTGCAGAATGACATGTGCCTGCGGGGAGGAATGAGTCACTCTTTTGTGCAAGGGGTGATGCCATGCCTCATAATTGACAATAAAAAATTAACCACCTACATAAAAAGTCTAACCCAAGACAGGGAATATGCGCCATTGCAATTTTACCGCACAAAGTCATCAGTATTTTGCAATTGAATGTTCCCCATGTTGTGACTGAGAACACAAAACACAAAACACCCCACAAAACACTATTCACTTCTCTTCGATGCATATTCTAGTGGAAGGGTAGTCATAACCATATAGGAATATTTTACCACAATAGAATCTATAATGGTCTAGTGAGGCAAGGTGTAAATGGAGAGGATAATAGGAGAACATGGAAACAACCAACATTGTGTTGTACTTTCATCTAGTTGTATAGTGAGATAATATGGAAACGGAGGAGGCTCATAGGGCAACATGAGAACGCCCAACGTGTTGCTCTACTTACTTCCTATTGTTACCAAGGGACTGAGACTCGAGCATGGTTAATCATAACACATGGACGAGATCTCTCATACTAGTTGATAATAGAATGAATCTTGTATGATAATGCTAATGAAATATGAGTGTGCATAACATGCCACCTCCTCCCTTTCTTGTTGTATTTTCCTTCACCAACCCACATAGTACCCTGATCAGCACTATTAATTCGATATGCTTCACATATGAGTTAGAATTTTGATTGGGAATAGTTGTATCATTATCTAAGTAGACTTATTTAAGGGGAAATAATGGACATGTCTTATCTATTATGGCCACATTCCGGATAGGAATAAAAAAAGTAGACATAACAAGATAATTTGTTGAGATTTGAATCGAAAATTCAACATACATCAACTATGATACATGTAAATCAAATCCTCATCCTACATCGGCATTCGGCTTTAGTTGGACTACCACTTTATGGACAAGCCATGTGGTCCATGTGGTCTACGTCACAAAGGCCAGAGGACAAGGAGAAAATAGTTGTCGATGATTGGTCATTGAAGTTATTTGTCAAGAAATTTTTTCCCCGACATGGTTCATTTAATTCATTATTTAGTATTTGATATCGGTTCTATGCTCTAATGTGTAACCTTCTTCTCACGATTTGGGTCTAGCTGTCAGTGGTCATGAGTTCATTACTTATGTTAACTACTATTATTGTGTCCACTTGTTTGCCAAGAGACTATAAAGTTAACTTATATCCTCCTGTATTTATATTAATATAGTTGGTGGTTAGGTAATCCTTGACCTTGAATATTACTCACATTTGTCAAATAGGAGGCCAAGCTGGAACTGTCTAGTGCATCATCTATGGTCACATATGGTGTATTGCCTATTCTAAACCCAATGAGTATTACATTATGGCATGTGCCTGCGAGGAGGAATGAGTTACTCTTTTATGTCAAGGGGAGACGACATGCCTAATAATTGTCAATGAAAATTAATAGTCTACATCAAAAGTCTAACCCAAGAAAGTGAATATGTGCCATTGTAATTTTACAACACTAATTAAGGGCATGTTCTGATCTTGTCCCACTCCACGCTTCACAAATTCCTGGAGCAGATATGAGCCGAACGAAATAGCAGCGAGAAGGTAGCTCCAGGAAGCTAGGATCGACCGCAGTGCAAAATCGTGAAGCAGACTCGGCCCAGCTCCACCGATCCGGAAAGCTAAAGTTGGTCGATATTACAAGTGAGCTGCCACAGCCAAGTCATACAAGCCGAACCGGTACGCTCGATCTGTTTGATTGCTCCTCGTTCCCTCGCTCGTGCTCCCTCACTGCTCCTCTACAAGGCCGATTTGGGTTGCCTCCAGTCAGCCCAACTAGCTCGAACATGCCACAACCCTTCTAGCTGAGCTGCAGTGCCGCAAGAAGCTGCAAACCGAGTGGAACAGATTTTTCATCGCTGCTTGGAGTGAGAAACTACTCTGAAAAGTTGAATTTCTGATGTTTTGGGAAGCTAGAGGAGATCAGAACAGGCCCTAAGTCATCGGTATTTCATAATTGAATGTTCTCCATATCGTGACTTTTGATGGTGTAAACCCAAATAATTGCCATTGTGAAATTAAATTCCTCCCGTGAGCCGAACCCACATCCATAAAGATGTGCCACTAAAATCCACCTCTAGGCTATCTTGGAGTCCTTAATATAATCAAGTGCGCCCAATATGGTGACTTAATATGTACTTATTGACCCTACGAAGCTAATCGCCTCCATCAAGACCCCTTCCTGGTTCTCCTATAACTAGATTCCTCGAAACCACGAGAATCCTTAGAATGGGATTATAACTTAGCACCTTTCGTTTTCACATAGTAAGAAGAGTTGCTCCTTGGATAGCACGGTACGATCAAAGGTGTAACCTGTGTTTCAGAGAGAGTTATTGTCTCGAAACTTTGTTCTCAACTATTCCGATTCCAGCAAACGGAGGCCATTGGGTCAAAGCTGTAGCGCACGCCTGTAGTTTTCAAGTGGGGTGAGACAACTTTAGCTAGGAACCTATTTTCATTCTGACTAGCTCCCTGAAAACAATGTTCGACTTCATGTGTAGTCGGTGTAGATGTGTCATTGCAATTCCACCACTAGGATATCACCAAGTCCTATGTATTACATGACAACATATGCCACCATATGGTGACTTGATAAATTAAATGGATTTCACCAAGCTTTCGTGTTACAATTATAGTGAAGATAGTGACTCACATGTCAGCCTCCCTGACGGGAAGCAAAATCACTCTGACTTTGGCAACCTAATTTTTGGTGGATTCAAGCAAACATGTTGGATTTGTATTTTATTTATTTCAACATATATAATTCATATAAATAAATCAATTCATAATAGGAGTCTTGGAGACACCCATGTCAATAATGTGAAATTATGGGAAATCTTATTATGTGCATGAACATAAGCCAAAACTCGTGGCTTAAGAGATATGTGTACAATCTTCCAATGGTTATTCCCCCTACTAAATTCATGATGTTAACTAGTTCCCAGAAGTTGAGAAAGAAGTTTAGTCATGGGATCAATGTCCAGTGCATCATATTTCAAGACACCTGTCATGTCTAGGATCTTCTCAAGCCTAGGTAAGCTTAGTCATGTGATCAATGCAGGCTATTAGTACATTGACCCGGTTCTTAATTCAAGTCCTCCTTGCTTGATACAATATTGAATGGAAAGTACATAATCAATTTACTTAAGTGGGTGAACAATGTTGGCTAGTATATTTCAACACTCACCTCACATGCATCTTTTAGAGGCATATAATGCATCGTGATGGAAACATTTTTTCTATAGACTAAATTCCAATGGAAAATTTTAATTATGCAAATGAAAATGAGGGCTCAAATGCTACTTGTTGGCACACAAAAGTCAAGTTGTCTTTTTCCTCCCATGTTGATCCTCCGTGGTTCGACATTGGGCATTACAAAGAGATCAAGTTATCTTTACACACCGCTAGAGCTACCAGACCCTGGATGTTCCACCATGAATGTCCATATGGTGCAATGAGTGATAGCGAGGTATATTAGAACATATAGTTTACACCGTTAAAGTAATTAAATGGGCTATTTTTCCTACTATGAAAAATAGTATTTTAAGAGAAAACTATGTAAGAGTTTGTGATCTTTGTATGTAAAAGCATTATTTGCCTTTGCTTGGTGTTCACGCAGTTTGATTTATGGCAAAAATGGAAAATCATGGGACAATAATTGTTGATATTCTTTGCGGGAAAGCGAGATCTTTTCACTTTTCAGATCACACAAAGTATTGTTTTTCTTATAGGGGTGATATACAGTGATCTAAATCTGCACTTGTGATTCATTGTCCATTTAAATTTGCTTTCTTCCACAGATTATGTTGGTTTGTTGCTGTATTTATCTCAGCACTAAAGTATACTGATGTTAGCTAAGTCCAATCAAAGGCCCATGTTTTTATCATGTTATACAAATTACTAAGCTAAGATCTTACAAACTCAAGTTACATAAGCCCAGACTACGTGAAATACACATCATGCAGTACGCATGTTCATCTTAGTGTTATGTTATACTTGGCTCCGAGATAACAAATGGTATCAATTATTACTATCTTTTGCAGCTGGTTTCTGCCTGTTCATAGTAGAATTATCTTATGTGGTCTCCCAAGGTTCATGCAACTTGGATTTTCATACTTTGGTAGTATTAGTGTTCACTAGGACTAGGTGCCACTCTGTAGAAGCTGAGGATACTGATGGAGAAAGTAGTCATGGTTTTTTTTTCAAAAAGTTTGTTCATATCTATAAGAGGTTTATGAATTTTCAGTGTATAGTGCTGTGAAACCTAGAGTGTTTTATCTCATTTAACATTGAACTACGCTTTCAAGGAAAATCCTTCATTTGACATCGAACTATGCATGCAGGGCAAACACCCCATGCTTCGGTTCCACCGCGCCGCGAACCCTGGGAGCTTGAACCTGGATGGGTGTGAACTTAAGATTGATGTCAAGGTTAGGGGTCAGTCATGGATAGAGAATAAAGGGGACTTTGCGAAACTGTTATTAATAATATGGATGAAACATTGCCTTGTGGAGAGAATAAGATATTTCCAGAGATATTTATAAATGAATGCATACTTGAAATAGCAGTACAAAATATGATGCTAACATTTTATTTTCATTGTTGTTCCCATTAAACTTCTAGTGGTGGCTCCATTATTCACAGCCTCGCACATCAAAATGTTATTTCGTTCGGGTAAATGTTGCGTGCCGTTGCTCCTGTAGTTTTGCGGTTTGCATCTCCTTGAAACTTGTGAGTTGGATTTTGCAAAGTTGCAATGCAAATTTGGGATGCAGGGAAGATAATAAACAATGCTTTCTAAGAGCATTGGATATTGGATGCGACTCAGAAAGAACGCATGCAAATGCAAGATGCAAGACGTAGTAGGCACATGTCCAGGTTTATTAGGAGCATCTACACCGGACGCCTCATATCTGCCACAAACGCCAGAGCAAGCTTCCCGGTCAGTACTAGGACGCAAAATTGCCACCCAACAGGATCTGTCAAACCCGGCCCAAACGTCTAGACATGACCGCACTCCCCATATCCAGCCCATATCTCGGACGGATATGTGGAAGCCCAGAGGCGCCCGGACACACCCGCCAGGTAGGATCCGGCCGAGTGCGGCCCACCCGACCCCACATAAATTGGACCCTATCCGCACTCCGAGCGAAACCCAAGCGGCATTCAACTCCACTCTACTCCTCGCCAGGCCACTCCCGTCCACCCACAAGCCCCATTTGCGGATCTCCCACCATTTCGAGCCGTTGAACCGGGATCATCCCATGCGGCCCCAAGGAGGAGATGGTCGACTGCCTTGCGCTTCTCCACTACCGGAGGAGTCCACCCGGCAGCGGTCGAAATCCATCTGGCGGGAATCCATTGCGTCTGCCACAATGGAGCATGGATCCCGCCCGAGGGCAGTCGCCGCTGCCTTAGCAGAGGCAGTGCACTCCGTCTGGCGTCCGAACACCGTGGAGGATACGCAACCACTTTGTTGGCGCACTGAGAAAGAGATGCACACCCGTTTAACGTCTAATACAAATATGGTGTGGCGCATCCACCGTGTTAAGCAATGGGCACGGGAGCCCGCGGCAGCCCTCGTGCCAGACGCCAGCGGGGCAAACTCGCACTCTTCGGTGCCTCGTATCGTGCCCGGCAGCCCTTGGTGCCGAAATCATGTCGTGTTGGACGCGGCCGGCTCCACCATCATGGATCAATCATCGACCTCACGTCCACCGACGACAGGAGGGCACGGGCTCCGACGAGAAAGAGTAGGCCATGGGAGATGGCACCGACTCGAGTTTCTTTTGTCGGGTCGTGTCCCATGTCCTACTCTACCTCACCGGAGACTGACCCTCCACTTCAACAGGCTCAGACAACCATCGGACATGGACAGGTTCGGAACAACAAGGACAGTCGCTGGCGTAAATTTAGACTACAGCCGTCGACGCGAGGTGAGCGCGGCACGAGTTAATCGCTGAAGAGGTTGGGTCGTTCTGTCGCCGGTGGTCGTACAGTTGCCGACGTAGTCGTCCATGACCACCAGATCAATGCCGCCGCCACTTCAAGTCTAGGCGTCTCTGTAGTGGCTGATGTCATTTTAGTGTATTTTCTTTGTATTGTGATGATTGCATACTGTGTTGCATATTGTGGCATATTTTCTTTGTATTGTGATGATTGTATACTGTACAATGTATTGTGTCATATTTTTTGTGGTCTATTTTTAAAAAAGAAATTATAAATAGCTAAAAGTGGTGTGCAGAATAAATTTATACCCGCCACTACAAAACAAATGCCAGTACTGACACATATTTTTGCCCACCATTAATAGTAATGCCCGCCACTGCTACAAGATCGAGGTCGATGGCGGGCTGTTTGTAACGCCCGCCACTGTTATAGTCATTTGTGGCAGGTGGAGCGCCCGCCACTAATGCCATGTTGCCAGTGGCAGGCGCCTCTGAGAGCCTTACCCGTCATTGCTAGGCTTTTGATGCCGCCACTGCTACGCATTCCTGCGATAGTGTGCAATTGCGTATCTAGTAGAACATATACAACTATCCTCCCAACAAACAGTTTCGTGCTACCATGAAGTTATAGTCGGGTTGAAGACATTCATTTATAATCGGAAGTGAAGTTGCAGTTGCATATCAAGTAGGAGATATTTAACTGCCCTAATGACAAAACACTTTTGTTCCCTAAGTTACAGTCGCATTGGAGACATGCATTAGCGAAACGACACCACCTGTAGTTGCGTGTTTGGAGTTAGACATGCAACTAGCTCCACAATAATAATCTGAATTTTAAGTTTTATTGAATTTCACATTAAAGAAAAAAAGAAAAGATGAAGATATAAAAACAGAAATAGAGAAAACAAACAATAGGAAAATCCTAAAAAAGGCAAAAACAAAGAAACGAAAAACCTGTTTGAAGTTTCTAGAAGCTTCATAAAACCAGTAGAAAGAGTCCTACATGGGGCAGCCCACTCACACATGTAAAAAGAGCGGGCGAGGCCTACGTCGACTAGCTCGAGTTGGGGAATCCTACTCCGCGCATAGGTCGCTACGTAGCGACCTAACGCGTACCCCTCGGGTTTGTGGTCCTCTTTGGGTCGGTCAATTCCAGGTTCTTCTGCATACTAGTTTTTAGGAAGGTTCTAGACCTTTTTTTCTATTTTCTTTGTTTTCTTCTAGTTTTTTCTTTCTTTTATATTTTATATATTACTTCTTATTTTCTTTTATTTTAAATTTTCCTTTTTGGTGTTGCAAACATATTTTCAAATTCGTAAACGTTTATTGAAATCAAGAACAGTTTTTGAGTTGACAAACATATATCTGAAATAATGAACATTTTCTAATTCGACAATACATTTTGAAATCACAAAATAAAAAAAATAACTTTTGAGGACATTTTTAAAAAATTCTGAACATGTTTGTCAATCAGCCGACATTTTTTGAATCGATGAACATTTCTATCAATTGACATGATTTTTTTGAATTGGCAAACATTTTTTGAATCGATGACGATTTCTTGAATCAATGAATATTTTTTACATGAATGAACATTTCTTGAAATTCACAATAAAAAATTTTGTGAACATTTAAGAAAACTTGTTGAATATTGCTTGTATCTCAACTTCCGTCCTGATTAATTAAATAAAGTGGTGATACCCATCAAAAGAAAATACCTACGGTTGGCACAAAATTTACTGCAAATTAATCATGTGATGAAAGACTTAGACGTGACATAGTTTTTATGTACCCTGATAAGTGCCACACGTCAGGGTCGTTCTCATGACAACTTTGAACATTTTTTATGACAAGTTTAGTTGCACGAGGATGGCAAATTTAATTGACAAGCATGAAAACTTTCGTGCTTTATTTTATTTTAATAGAAACTTGTCGTGTGTCACTGAAATTTGCCATCCTTGGATGACAAGAATTGCCATAAAAAAGTCAGGCCCAAAGTGCAAAGCACCTGACGTGTAAGACCTATCATTTGGATACTTTATATCTAAGAATTGCCATAGAAAAAGTCAGGCCCAAAGTCTTCATGGTTACCTACGTGGAGCACCTTTTGTTCTAGATCGCGAACTTCTTCATGTGCTTGCACCGAAAGGGGTAGGTGAAACGTTTCATGGAGTGAGGTAGATCCCAAGAAATCTGTGACTGAAATATCCTCATTTATTGCGAAGGAGAAGGCCCACGCGTATTATTCCGCCAGTGTAGTGTCTAACCATATATCCTTTCACATAAGTACCGTGTCTCCAACGTTGCACATTTTCTTTAGATATCACTCTGTAGATTGGGGTGAGCTTTAGCACATCCTTCCACCAGAACTATCCGCACGGTTCCGACGCGTGCGGGATCTTGTGCGTGTAATATGTTGTCCAGATCAAATCCACCCAGGGCAGGTCATGGTGGTTGTAAAATTTATGCAGATATTTGAGGAGGGCCTCACTTTGGATACGGAGATTGATTATGCCAAGTCCACCACTTTGTTTTGGTTGACAAACCATGTCCCAAGCTGCCAATGAGTTACATTTATCCCCTTGCTCAGTCTTTTTTGTCCAAAAGCACTTTCTTCTTATGTTATCAAGTAGCTCTAATGTCTTTGGTGGCAATTTGAGAATGCAGAGAGCGAAGATGGTGAGAGATGTAATCATCGTGTTGAGGAGTGAGAGTTTTGCACCGTATGACATCAAGGCTAAAGTGTTGGTCATTATTCGTTCCATCGTGCAAACAAGAGGCATGAGATCTTGGACCGTAGGCTTGGTTATTATGAGAGGCAGTCCCATGTAAGTGAATGGCATAGATCCTACCTTACAGCTAAAGATAGAAGTGATGTCGTTGTAACAATCGGCAGCACAATTAAGTGGGATTGATGTAGACTTGTGGAAGTTGATCTTTAATCCAATAGAAGCAACATAGTCTGAGGGAATATCCTTGATAGTCCTTGCTTGGTTGGGGCAAGCAGGGAGTATAATGATCGTATTGTCGGCATATTGGATCACTGGATAATCATGCTGGTTTTGTCTTTGGAATGGAAGCTGTATTTTTCCTCGTCGGAAAGCGTCATGAATGGTAGCTTGAATAAGGTCAGCTGCGAGCACAAAAATGAGGGGTGATAAAGGATCACCTTGATGAACACCACATTTGCAGATGAATTGCCGGTCTGGTACACCATTTAAGAGGATCGATGATTTTCCCGAGGAGAAGATGCATTTGATCCAATCAAGCCACTTGGCATCAAACCCCATGTGTTCCATAATTGTAATCATTACATCATGCTCGATCATGTCAAATGCTTTTGCAAAATTTAGTTTTAGCAGGACAATATTTTGTTTTAGGGTTTGACACTGATGGATGTACTCGAAACCCAGGCCAAACAGTCTTGTATTGAAATTCCTTTGATGAAGCCATATTGATCGCAATGAACAATTTTAAGTATGAGCTTTTGGAGCCGGATTGCGAGCAGTTTAGTGATAACCTTGAGGCAGCAGTTGAGCAAAGTAATTGGTCTGAAATCAGAAATTGTCTCAGGTGACCGAACTTTGGGTATGAGTGTGATAAATCCCTCATTAATGCTCTCAAGATTAAGTCCGCCCTTGTAGAATTGATTGTATAGCTCATAAAAATCCTCTTTAATTATGTTCCAACATTTTTTTTCCAGAAATAAGCCAGTGCATCCATCTGGACCAGGTCCTCTGTCAGCCGGCATTTCCATCATGACAGCATCGATTTCATCCTTGGTGAAAGGGACAGTCAATTGATCCACACCCTCAACTTTCTTGATGATGCTTTGCAAGTTGAATTTCATTTGAAACTCTCCAGATTTTCCAAGTCTTTCTTTGAACGCTTGGTATATGATCGCCTCTATACTAGCATGATCTTCTGTCACTGTGTCATCAGAGAGTTTCAGTGTTGTTATTGTGTTGCGTCTGTATCTTTCTGAGGCCATTGCCTTTAAAAATTTAGGGTCTTCGTCACCCAATTTCACCCATCGAATGGTGCATCTCTTTTGCCAGTATTTTCTTTGGTAGTTCAAGAGGCGTAAAATGTGTTTCTTCAGAATTTTACTAAAATTATGTTCTGTAGTAGAAAGGATTCTGAGATTAGGGCATCTAGATTGGCCAGGGCAAGATTAGAGTTTTCAATTACCACCTTAAGTTTAGAGATACGTTTGCTCCACCTTTTCATCTCATATCTAAATGCTTTGAACTTTCTGCACAGTAAAGTGGCGGCATTTGTATTGGCATGTTTTAATGGTCTTGTCCACACAGATTGAACCAAATCCATAAAACCTGGGTGCTCCGTCCACTAAGACTCAAATCTAAAGATTTTGCTGCGAGGGATGGAGGTTTCAATTTTGACAACACACGGAATATGATCAGAAACTGGTTTCCCTAGTGGCATAACTAGAGTGTTAGGGTAACACGAAGTCCAGTTGTTAGACATGAGAACCGAGTCTAATTGCTCAAGGAGGGGGTCTGTCTGCATGTTGCTCCAAGTGTAAGCACGACCCTCAATTGGCAGTTCAATTAATTGCTAAGAGCGGATGATGTCATTAAAAGCAATCACGTCATTAGGATTACCTCTAGGTTTATTTCTGTTATCAGGGCTACGAATATAGTTAAAGTCTCCTAGCAACAACCAATCTTCATTGGAGGGGATATTTAGAGTATGAAGCCAATCAGTGTAAGTCACTCTCGGGTTACCCTGACACGGGCCATGTATGTTCACCAGGGTCCACTCTTAGGCCGATTGTGTGGAACGGAATTTGATGACAGAACCATGCCATGAGAACTGTTCCTGTGAAAATGGCATTGTTCCAAATGGCGACAATGCCTCCTGAAGCACCCTGGGAGGGGATGTATGCAAATTTATCAAATCTTCTTGGGCAACAAGACTTCAGGAACAAGTTATCAATGACAGATTTTTTTGTTTCTTGCAGACAGATGACTACACAGCCACTGGAGGAGATAGCATTCGAGAACGCCAAAAGCTTAGGATCGGAGTTTAAGCCTCTTACATTCCAGCACAAAATATTCTAGCTCGATAAAAGTGCCATAATAAAATAGAGCAAATTAAAAAACAACTGAAATAAAGCGAGGAAATAGCTTAAGCATTGGAGGGGTCGTCCTCAGCTTCAGCCATCAGAGCTTCAGAAGTAACTTCTTCTGGCGGAATGGCGCACTTGATGATCCCAATGTGTTGCAACACTTGAACAGGAGTAGGTGGAGGGATATTGTCCTCCTTTAGTGAGTCAGGAACAACTTGACCTACTTGGGCACCAGCACTAGGGATAATTCTGGGCTTGACTTTGGAAGGTTTAGCCTTGCTGTCAGAAACTGATGGTATCTTTAAAGCATCATACTTATTAGAGCGGCTGTTGCGACGAACCTTAACCACAGATGCTGGTGCTTTAGCTTTGCCCCTCCTGATTATGGATTTCCCCGAGCTCATAGCATCACTTGCAATAAAGCCAGTGGAGTCACTTGCATCAGAACCAGAAGAGGTGGTCATTGCATCCAATGAACGTGTTGTTGCACCTTGAACAGGTAAGTCCATCTCATCCAAGATTTCTGTGATGACAACATTGGAGTTGGAAGTCCTTAGTATGACAGCGAGATCATTTGTTGGCTGAAGAGGGTTATCCCCACAGGACAGGGCCCAAGAACTACTGCCAGAGATCATGTCAGTGCAATATACTGAATCTGCAGTATGTTGGACGGTTCTGGTGGAAGATAGAATAGAGAATTGTCCCTCTTTCTCGGCAATGCTAACATTAAATTGCACTGAAATGTCACAAAATCCAAACCCCGAGCTCTAGGGGCCATATGCAGCTATAATAGGCCTAATAGCAGCTAGGAGGTAAGTGTTCAGCCTCAACATTGGCACACAATCATTCAGAAGCAAAGAAGCATTGGTGTTCTCAGGAGAAAGCATAGAAAGCTGCAGACCAGCATATGAAATAGACAGTGACATTTCCATTGGTGTTACCTCCTGGGTGGTCACAAGATTGTACGTGATAAAACTCAGCTCGGATTCGATGATCCGGTGACATTCCTATGCTTGTGGCCCAGCTGACAATCTCGACATCTTCGGTAGTGGCTGACATGCGAAGGCGTTAATTGTCCCTTCTGTACTGCATCAGGTGATGCATGAGGTAGAATCCATCAGTCCTACTGGTGTGCGGTTGCTGGATGCGGCAGAAGTCGGTCTTATGGCGGAAAACCAGCCCGTTCTTCCTGTGTCAGGGCACTATCAAGAACACTCTTTATGTGCATGTAATCCTTTTTCGTGAGGTTCTTCGATGAGTCCAAGTACATAGCATGGGAGTATTCTGGGTACAGAACGATGAGGACGGCGCCACCCCCGCTGCGCGAATTAAGTACACCTCAAATTAGCCTCCATGCTTGCAAAGGAATGATTAACACGTACGAAAGGATATGCGCGGATGACTTACTAGGTATGATAAGGCAGGAGAATCGCTTCCTTGTCCTTATTAGCGATCATGAATTCGCCGAGGTACTTGCTCGCATAGTCACGGTGCTCTTTGCAAACTGCCAAGAAGCTCTCGTGCATATAGTATGGGTCCGCGACGCAGATATATTTTATGTTCTCGATCCTGATGAAGTAGTTGAGATACAACGCATACACGCGGATGAACTGGAAATCCAGCTTGGTTGTGTGGAACATGTCGTAGATGTAGTCAAATCGCAGGATGAACTGATTCGCGGGCCAGGTCTCAACATATAACTTCCCACCCGGCCCCTGAGCCACATAAAGCGGGTATCCTGGTTCTTTCGCGATCAGAAGGCTTTTCTCTCTGGCCAGCACATCTTCATGGAGTCTCTTTAGATCATTGTTCAGTAAGTGATCTAGCGCTTTGGTAGGTAGGATCGGCTCGCCGGCGACATGGAAACACGTCTTACATTCAAAGTATTCTGTCTACCACCCGGGGCTTCAAAGGCGGCTGGCTTCTTGAAGCACCTATGGCGCCTTTAGGGCCTTTCCTGGGTGGTCTCTTCCTTTGCTTCTTGGCGGGTGGCGGTAGTGAGCCCACCATACCTTCCCTAACCACCACCCCCAATGTTGTCGGGCTAATCAGTGGACGGGCCCCGGGGGGTTGCTGGGTAGAGGCGACATCGGGAGGCGTTTCCTGCGAGGATGGCTTGAAGAGAGACTTTTTGCATTCCGCCTTAGGACGTTCCGGCTCCAGCAAATCAGGCAGCATCAAGTCATCATCTCCATGCTCATAGCCTAAGTCTTCATCGTCCTGAGCCATAATCCTCCATCATCATAGGCGGTATTTAAATACTTGTCTGCATCGTCATCATCATCCTCCATGTCATCATTAGCATTTGCTTCTTCGACAGCGGGGGCGACATGATCTGGCACTAATCGAGGCTCTCCCTCGCGTCATACGCTACCATCCGCCACGACAGGTGCAGGTAATTTGGTAGGCGGGGTGGTGTTCATACCTTCTTGAGAAGGTGGTGTTGGCGTGATACTGGGCACCTCGAGACGAAGAAGAGACTTCGGCCAAGGCAAGAACCAGCTCTTGCATGCGCCAATCATCTTAGGGTTCTCGTTGTCGTCATCGACTGGTACAGGAGGAGGAAAATCCTCGAAGCCCGCTAAGGCACTAGCCACGTTAACCTTGAAGACTCCATCGGGCATCTCTCGGTTGTGAAACATTCGGCTTCACGATCGTTGCATTTCCCACAGCCACATTCTGGCCCTTGATGTCATAGAGTAGGGTGCATGGGGTATCTCGTCCTACGAAGCAGACATGTATGCGACACCAAACATCTGAAAGGCAACAGAAACGAAAGACTATAGACATGCTGGTGAAAAGGGTATGACGCGTAAATACCGTGAGGGCGTCGAGCTCAGCCAGCGATGAAGGCCCGCCGAGCATGCCAGAGATGGAGGTCGGGCTTCTATGAACAGGAACGGGACCTTTTGCGGTTGCTTGGGCAGGTGTTGGTGCTGTGGTGTTTGCCGAATTGCTGCCGACAAAGCTAGGAAGGGGAAAGTCCTCCGGCCGTGCATTTGGATTGCTCTTCGACCAATCAAAAATTTCTGGAATCAAGCTGGCCACCGCGTCAGTGGCCAACCCACTGAATACCCCGAGCAACTTTTCTTTGGTCTCAGCTTTGGTCTTATTAATCATAATCACGACCTTCTCACCGATGCTCTGCTGAGTGACGACCAACCGTCTCATCCTTCTTTCCTCTGGCTCCTCGGGGTAGCACGTCCTTCATGAGGCGCCATCTCTGATATCGTGCACATGTCCATAGGACGGCGGCTTGTCCACCGGGACCTTTTTCAGTATGTTCAGGGCCCTGTTGAATGGGGTGTCCCACTTGGGCCTCGCCGACGCCTGTGACGACTCGTCGCTTTTGGCCGCCTTTTTAGTGCTGCTCTTTCTGCAAAAGGAACGTGGATGGTTTACTAATGTGACAAAACTTCAAGTCGAATTGATTGGAAGCTAATATGATAATGTAGTAATATAACAATTAGCAGAAGTCTCATGATCTCCCTCATATTCGGGTCTGTGTAAAAGATCTTTCTGACTTTGTCCCACTTGTACCGGGCCCTGATCGAGTCATGCTCCAGCGGGTCTATGAACTCCGCCAAGGGGTCTGGGATTATGAGACTTTCACGTTCGGCGTCCTCCTTGGCCCATATGTGCCTCCTCCCCTCGTAACCACGACTTCCGAGGCAGTGGGGAGGCGTGTTCCTGGCCTGGAGCGCCTTCATTTTCTCCGACTTTGCCTTGACTTCTTCTTTTCCGCAATTCTCCTTGAATTTTACAAAGTCCTCTGCCATTATTGTTGGATTATCAGCATGAATCTTGGGCCACGGTTCATTCTTCACAATCACTTTTTTCACCCGAACTTTCCAGGAGGACAAGCCGTTGGTGAACGTCACCATTGCGTTGTCTCTTATCTTTGTCATGGTTACGTCGTCCCACAGCTCTTTATATTTGCCTTCACCCCGGCCGGGGAATAGGAACCTATTGTGCAACTTCTTTAGGAGCATTTGCTCCATATGTGGTATCTACTTCAACCTCTCGTCGTTGATGTTGGCAGTTTCCCTAAGGATGCATCCATGTTGGTTGCCCCAGCACGAGCGCGCTTCCTCCAGCGCCGTTGTCTCTAACTTCTTGGGGTGCATCTTTGTGACCACAATTTGTCTGATGCCAAGCTCGTTTGGTCTTCACGTCCTCTTCTTCTTCGGTGCTTTACCGGCTACGACAACATCGTTGCCGGTCTCGGGGTTGGTGTTGGTGCCGGTGCCAGTGCTGGTGTCGGCGTCGGTGTCAGGGTTGGGTCCACTGCCGCCACCATGCAACCCCATCTGGTGTTCGTCCAGGTAATCGAAATAGTTATTTGCTAACTCAATGGGGTCTGCGAGGCAAGCAGAACCACTCACGACTTCGGCGTCGGTAGACATGTTTCCTATTCAACAATTGTAAATAAAAGATATAATGAAGAGAAAAAAAGGCCTATATTTGGTCGGAATGTTCGTTCCCCTTCCGGCAAATCCCGGGTACTCCATATGTCCTAGTATCTAGCATGAAATTTTTGGCATGACCTTTGCTAAAAAGTGGACATATGGAACGCCTGAAATTTGCCGGAACAGAAATGAATCAACATTCCGGTAAAACATAGGCCACTCGGATATTTTTTGGCATTCAACCAACATTGCAAAACCAACATATAACATCAATGACATATATCATTCAAGCAAAAGCATGCTTGTACTTAAATACACAAAAATGACAAAAATAGCTACAAACTAGCTCCTAGGGTTCATACATAGCTAACTTTGCTAAATTTGCTACTGTTTTTGTAATGTTCTACTGTTTTTTTATTTGCTACTGTTTTTATACCTAATTTTTTTGCTACTACTTTTTAAAATTACTATTGTTTTTGTAAACTTTGCTACTGTTTTCTAAATTATTTTGCTACTGTTTTTTAAATTCTTTTGCTACTGTTTTTTATACCTAATTTTTTGCTAACTTTCTACAAAAATTTGCTAACTTGCTAATATTTGCTACAAAAATTTGCTAACTTGCTAAAAAAACAAAAAAAAAAATTTAATTAGCTATTGCCCTAATTTTCTACTTTGCTAACTTACTAAAAAATTCCTAACTTTGCTAACTTTACTAAATTTGCCCTAAAATTTGGTAACTTTGCTACCGCATTTACTAACTTTGCTCAAAATTTCCCCTAAATTGAAAACCTAGATGGGGACGAGGGGGAGGAGGAGGCCGGAGGGGAGAGGGAGGTGGGGGTAGTACCTGAGGAGGAGGACGAGGCCGGAGGGGACGAGGAGGAGTAGGAGGCCGGAGCGGACGAGGAGGAGGTCGGAGCGGCGGCGGCGCGGACAAGGAGGAGGTCGGAGCAGTGCGGACGAGGACGAGGAGGAGGCCGGCGTCAAGGCCGAGGGCGGGCAGGGACGACGGGTCGGCGTCGAGGTCCAGGTCGAGGAGGGACGGCCGGCGGGGCGGGCAGCGCGGGCGATGATAGCAGAGGAGTGGGAGAGGTGTGAAGTAGGGGGAATGGGGACTTCGCAAAATTTTGAGCCCGCGCGGGCGATGTTTAAGTCAAAATAGCAGTACCGCTGGTTTAGGAACCAACGCTATAGCTAACTTAGCTATAGCGTTGGTTCAGCGCTACTGCTAAGTTTTCTAATTTTACTTTTTTTATTTCTAAAATACAAGTAGCAGTAGCGCTGGGTTAGGAACAGCGCTATAACTAACTTAGCTATAGCGCTGGTTCCCTAAACCAGCGCTACTTGTCGTGAATTTGTCACGGCAGATGTCCTAGTGAAAGGACTTAGTCGTGGAGCCATCGCTACGAGTTTACTTGAAGGGGTTAAAGCGGACACAAAGACACGAGGGTTTTTATACTAGTTCGGCCCCTTCGATGAAGGTAAAAGCCTACGTCTAGTTGTGATGGAATTGATGTGGTCTCGATGGCTAGGGAGCAAACAAGCTTCGCCTAGGCTCGAGTTGTGGTTGTCTCTTGAACCGCCCGGTCGTCCCCTTATATACACGGGTGACGCCTGTCGGTTCATAGAGTCCCAACCGTTCATACTCAGATCCCGGTTGGTATCTCTATTCCTAACTTACAATACAAGTTATACATCAGGCCGGTTACAGCTACAGGTTCTAAACCGACTACAGGCCTTGGGCCTTCATCTGCTTATACCACTAATGAAGTTAACCCGGCCCAAGTAGGCCGGTTTACGCCTAGTGGTAATATCCCCAACATTAGGCCCCAGATATATTTGGACTGGTTCATGTCAATCCTTCACAAAATCTTGTGTCTTGGACATCTTCTGGTAATTGGTAAACCACCATGTCGTCATCATTTTTGGTTGCTGTAAACCGGCATGACGTCATCATGAAATTTGTCATTTATAATGCCCTCTTTTAACAATAGCTCCTGGATCCGCGCACTTGACCTAGCTCTGTTGCTTTATAAATAAGACCGAAGGGTCATTTCTTTCCTTTCCCTTCGTCCCTTCTTCTTCGTCTTCCTCGCGTCGCTGGCCTTGGAGCTCCGCCACCGCCGTCGACCTCTGCCTCGTCTTGGGCCGCTGCATCGACCTGAACGTACCAGAGCATTGCGGCATCTTTCCGCATCTTCTCCGTTCCCGGTAAGCTTTCTCCTCTTTTTGACCTAGATCTGTTCTTAGGGTTCCATGTTCATGCTGTGTTCATCGCGTGCTCATATCTGTTCTCTGACCTTGAATGATTCCGTGAACTTCTGCTGTGTTTAGTAGTAATCTCTACACATCCGCCTGTAGTTTCTCATCTAAGCCCATAGATCTCCCGCACATATCTGCTCAATAGTTCACTTCTGTTTCTGCCTTACTCTTCGAAATATTTTCTGTTTTTGTGAGCTTGCTGTAGATCCGCGGCTGTAATAAGATCTTGCAAAACTTGTTTCTGCATACCTAGTTATCCATAGCTTCAATTGCTTCCGATGCTTAGGTCAGGCGGTTTAACTTACCATAGAAGAAATTGCTAAACCGGTATATATCATTAGTCCCCTGGTTGAACCGCCAGAATCCATATGACGCCGTATTGTAGAAGACCGGTTTATAGGTACTGCCTCCAGTTTATCGTAGTTTAGATCGACACCTTCTTTTATCCAGCATGTTCTTGAACCGGATCACCTATTTCTTGTAGATCTCGCCATGGCCAAACAAGTGTATGAGTGCAATTGGGTTCCTTCTCGCGTCATAGAATCACAGTTGGACGATCTAGTCTTGATCGGCGCTTTAGACAGTAAAGATACGATCCACTGGAGGGTTCCTGGAGATGAATGTCCTCCCACACCCCAGGAAGGAGAGGTTGTGGTCTTCGCAGATCACTTGGCCCGGGGCTTCAAACCGCCCGGTTCAAAATTTTACCGGGATGTGTTAGCCAACTTTCAGCTCCGTCCCCAGGATATTGGCCCCAATTCTGTCACCAATCTATGTCATTTTCAAGTACTTTCTGAGGTATACCTTCAAGAGGAGCCTTCAGTCGAGTTGTTTAGAGACCTCTTCCATTTAAACCGTCGTACTGAGTTTACCGACGGTCCCAATACTGAATTGGGTGGTATGGCCATTCAGAAGAGGAAAGAAATCACTTATCCCCATGTCAAACTCCATACTCACCCCAAGGAGTGGAATGCAACTTGGTTTTATTGCAAGGATACCTCCCCTCAGAATGAAAATCCTTTGCCTGGCTTCCGTCCGGAATGGCTCAGCAACACTCACCCTTTTCCACAAAGACTAAGCGCCAAGGAAAGAATTAAATATGCTCCGCAACTGTCCAAGCTCCGAGCCTTTATGGCCAACGGTTTAACAGGAATAGACCTTGCACGCTGCTGGATATCATGGAGCATACTGCCTCTGAGCCGGCGCCCGGTTTGATGTGCAAGTATACTGGTAGCGTCGATGACCCACTCCGACACATTAAAATCCAACTCTCCGACGATGAAGTCACAGATTCTGTAAAGAAGATGTTGAATGAACCGAGCACCTCGTGCTCAAACCGGTGCGCTTCCTCATCGCACCACCAACAAACCGCCAGTGTAAGATTTTAGTTGCTCTATTGTTGAATCATATCTGTTTTATCATCGACATTTAATTACTGCTGATCCAGGGTGATAATCCGTTTTGGAGCAAGAAACTTTCACAAGATAAAACGGAGAAGGCAGGGCGGCCAACCCGGCCCAAGACCAAGGTTATTAAGAAACCAGCTCACAAGAGAAAAACCACCGCTTCATCTGATCCAGCTATTGATGATGATGTGGGTAACCCGGATCTTGAGGTAGAACTTGATTCACTTGGCTTACTTTTTACACGCCTTATTGATGATGATGCTTGTCAGGACGACGCTGAAGCCAACAATGCGGGATTCGTTGAGGTAACTATTCTCTCTTCCGATTCAGAAATCTTGCCTTTGCCAAAATTTCGCCAGGCAAACCGGAAAGTTAAATTTTCTCATCCTCTTGCTTATTTGGATCCCAAATTTCTTATGAACACTCAGCAACATGAAGCTCGCCGCACAACCCGGCACAGTGGCCAGGTAGTTACCTCTGCCGGTTTACCAAACAGCCCGGTTCGAAAACGCCGCTCCGAGGTCTCCGACCTTTTTATTGATTTAAATCCTAAAGCGGGTTTCTTCCATCAACCTCTTAATCCATCCGACTCCGATTATCAGGTCACTTCTCATTCATCTTCCGGTGAATCGTCGGCCACTCAGCTACCACCATTGAAAATAGTTGCTGGGTAAGTTAAACTGAACATACGCTTCCAGTATACTGTGTAATGGCTTATGCTTTTCCTTGACTCTTTGTTTTTCTTTCAGGGCCAAACCGAAACCAAGCAAGAAAGCCCGCCTGGATAAAGCGGCTGAAGAAGATGCAGCCCCTGATCATGACAAAGCGGCAGATCTTGAAGAGGTTGCTCCTGAAGATATTCCCAATGATCCTCCTCTGCAAGACGATGTGATTCCCGAAGAAAGGCATATTAACATTTCAGTCTCTGCTGACCCGCCTGCCAGCTCCGTCCAGATTGTGAAATCCCACAATCCTGCTGAGAAAACGGCCGCACCAACACAAACCGGCGAGTCCAAAGATGACGATGTTGTGATTACCGGTGTAGGCCGCTTTGAACCTAGGAATCCTGTCACTTTGACCAAGCATACCATAAAAGAGGATTTTTCCACTCTGAATAAAGGAAAATGGGATGTTGAATTGGAGACATATGCTGCTCTGAGTACCCAAGATCTTCATTCCGGCTATTTAAACCGGCTTTATACTAGCCGTGACTGTGAAGCTCGTCTGGTGAAGATGATGAGGGATAAATTTGAGGTAACTTACTTCTTTACTTTCTGCCATTGTGTCAATCCTCGTTGCCCCCAAGGGTCGGTTTGTAACTTTTAGTCAAACCGGGACTTGAATACGATCCTCAACACTTTGAAATCCATCAATATAGCTCCCAAGGGCCGGTTTAACGTAGCATAAGTAAACCGGGGCTCCAATAGAAAACTGTCCTTGGAACATAATTTGATCAAATAGCCATTAGCCCCCAAGTGCCAAGTTGAATACTTGTATTCAGCTTGGGACTTTGCAATCTAGTAATATATATAAAAATTGAAGGTGCATTAGCCCCCAAGTATCAGGCGTATAACTTTGTTATGTGGTTGATACTTCAATTTCTTGAACCGCTTGTTGAAAGCTAAATACCGTCTGTATGCAGGCTGAGGTGAGAATCAAGGAGGACCGGATTGCCGATTTGCAGGAGGTCTTGAAAACCCAACAGGCCGAAACAGACAAGGCCCAGGAAGAATTAAGCAGCGCCTTGAGCACCACTGAACAACTGAAGGAAAGCTTCAAGAAAGAGCGGGCTGATTGGGCTACTGAGAAGGCCGCTTTAACCAAAAGAGCGGAAAATGCTGAAGCTGCCCTTAAACCGGTGGTGGATGAACTTACGGCCGTAAAGCGGCAAATACACTCCATGACCGCTGCGATCTTTGGTAAGCTCCTTTTAACTTCTGTGATAATTTCAACCTGCTGTAGTATAAATCCGGTTTGAGACCGTCCCTATATTGTTGTAGGCACATGCATCGGGCACTTAGGAAACGATGTGCGGAAGAAACTGAAGGCTGCCTACACCTTAGTAGAACAATTATATACCGGAGCCCAGCGGATCATCACCACAGCCTCTCATAACAACCCGGCACCTTCTTTAATCCAGGACACTCTGAACAGGTTGTCGATGCTTACGGCCCGGATTGAGGAGCTGAAAAATCCGCTGCTCGAACCGGAGCTATTAACGCCTTGATCCGGGCCAAGGCATGGGTGCCAGATTTTGACCCTGTGGAAGCAGCTCAAGGCTATCCCAGCGTGAAGGAAGATGGCTCTGAATTTAACGAAGAGGATTTAAGGGCAATAAACCGTGCAGTGCGCCCTCTGGCTTGTCAGCTAGTTGAAGAGGCAGACTTGACGCATTATCAAGCACAATACAATGACCAGAACAAGCGAGTGCCTGCCCCAACTCTTGAAGCGCAGAATCTGATCCCTCCAATCCGTAAGCACACTTATGCTCCTGATATTGAACCGTCTTCCTGGTCCATAAAGAGGCTGTTTTCCAAGCTTTAATGGGAATCGACTGGACCACTGTTGATTTCCAGCCAATGGGTAGAGACGAGGAAGCTGAAGCGGCGGATGATGAGGAGCAGGCTTGAACCGGAAGCCGGTTTGGATAGCTGTCTTTTGGCATCTTTCCAAAAGAACAATGATCTTATTTGGGCACCGCGTTGCCTTGTAATAGGATAGTTAATACTGCTGCCTTGAGTATGCCTTCGTGCATAAATACTGAAGCTTTTGTTCGAAAAACTTCAATTCATATTTCCTGCAGTCAGAAAAATTTGAACTTCGGTGGCGGTTATACCGCCAGCCGGTTTATGATCTTGATATGTGTATCAGTAACATAACAAATAGGTGATACGCAATACCTGCCATGTCTGGGCATGAAGCTGGCTTAGCCAAGCTTGAAGCGGAGGTTTTATAAACCATTACCGTCGATAAAGGGGGGAGAAAACAGCTCCCATATAAACCGTACTGAATCAACACAAGCCCCCTTGTCACTCCATGATGGTAACAGGAAAAGGTAAACCGGGCATACGTCTCCGGATTTAAAGGGGAATCAAATCCATCGGCTGAACCGGAAAAAAGGTGTTTGTTGATATAAAAGAAATCCAACAAAAACAAAGAACAAACAAGCCATGAAAATAACATGGAATGCAAAGGCAATGGTAAAAACCGTTTGCAAAAATACGCTATACTGAGCTGATCAGATGGTGTTACCATGGTCGGACAGGACCAAGCCCCCAACAGGAGTGACAATGATTCAAGTCAGCTAGGTCCCCAAATGACTCGTGGCATATATGCCAGATCAAGAGGCGTGGCAATGGTTCGGGTACGACCATGCCCCCAAGTGATTTTGTGGCCTTAGGCCGACCAAGAGGCGTGACTGGTTCAGACTTGACCATGTCCCCAAGTGATCTGGTGGCTGTCGCCTATCAAAAGGTGTCGCGTTGGTTTGGACACGACCAAGGCCCCTAGTGATATATAAAAAAGCAAATGTCAAGGGGTAAACTGGAGGCCGCTTTAAAAATAGAGCTACTCCATGTAACCAAGCATGATAAGAAAGATAGAGACCCCGCTTTAGCTGAGGCTCCGGTTTTATTATATCAAAGATAATATATACACTGTCATGATATGTACATAGATAGAGCCGATGGCTCAAGTGTAGTAAGACCGAAGATGAGCTATGTTCCACGGCCTGTTGGTCTCCTCCTCTGATGTGTGTGAGTCTTGATGCTCTCGAATATCAATCAGATAGTACGACCCGTTGTGCAAATTCTTGCTGACCACGAAAGGTCCCTCCCAAGGTGGGGATAACTTGTGCATATCTGTGTGGTCTTGGATGAGTCGAAGCACCAAATCTCGTTCCTGAAAAGTTCGGTTCTAACCCGG